>WURT03034914.1:0-15063 GCA_009936505.3 Holothuria glaberrima
AGACAGTATATATATTGAAAACAAAAAATGATAAAGACGACGAGATTCAGAGCACAATTGCTTATATTTAAAAACGAATATTTCGGACACTCCTGTGTTCTTTATCAGCGTAACAACAAATGTTGCAAAGTCAAAACAAACAAAAAGCGATAGCAAACACCGTCAAACGCGAGGGAATGTTTTCTCCCCAATGCGTTGAATTCATACGCACAGACCGCGCGCAAGGGAGGAGAATGGTTGCTAAGGACTAACGGTTGCTAACAAAGCTGAAACCACTGGGCACTCCCAAATCTTTGTGTAGGCCCTGGTTGTGGGTGTTTAGGGCTAAAATCCACTTACTCTCCGCTCGGAGCCGTTGGTTTGTTGTTGTAAACCCTGATCGAAGGAGTATGCAACGCAGATTAGAAAGAAATATGCCCAGCTCTGCAAAAATGATTGGAAACGGGAATGTTGACTTTGTCGATGATTGATCTTTTTGTGATTATTAAAGCACAACCTCAACTTGGGGCCCGTTTGACCAACATAGTTACCTTCTTCACAATCAGTACAACATAAAAGGTAACAACATCAGGAGTATCACAATCAAAAGGAGGGGGTCGAATAGAAATACGTGATCAAATTCGACTTTTTCAAAAAGTTGCCAGTTTTATATTCTCTAGAGTCAAATCATTACAATCGGTTACATTTGACACAATAGACTAAGATGAACCTTGTTTACATGCAAAATGGTTCATATTAACTTTAAATTTGAACTCAATACTCCATTCCAAGTCACCGATTGAGTTTTGCTCCAAGAGACAATTTCAATAGAGTTATCATAGTTACAAAATATACAAGTAATAATGATGTCTTATGAATGAACACTTACCCGATTCGTTATCAAACTGCCAAGCAGTTATTGATAAATTCCATTTCCTTGCTAGTTTCTTTCACACTTACCTCCGTCCACCGATGGCCTTCGTGTAAAGATGCCCCCGACTCTATTGGGTTCTCGATGGCAGTGTTGTTTGTTTATCCGTTCACAACCCCCGCCGTTCCCTGTCGAGTATGTTTGACAACAAATAAAGCGAGCAGCTACTTGATAAGTTTATCGCCAGACTCAAATTGATAATATTATTGTCATCCGACTGATAAAAGATGTCATTAACTATCGGTTCACTCATTCACAACTTTAAATTGAAAAGGGGCACCGACTTCGCTTTACACGAGAGAACAACGACCACAAAAATTGTGTTACTGGCACACAGTGGCAAAAGATTTACACAAAAACGTGATTTTCACCCTTTTTTCTGTGTGGAAAATTAAATTTTCTTTATCGATCTAGCAGCCATGACTTTGAAAATTAATCGCTTTTAGGTTGCAAGCACTTCTGCATTTGCTTTTTTCTCTGTGGCCTTTAAAATTGCCGGATAAATAGGTTGGTAGATTGGTTTGGACAGTGGATGATTGCCAATGATTTACGGTATATTACTCGACTGGACAAAACAAGATAAGAGAGCGTTGAGGCACCGTCTACTTTCGATAATTTTAAAAAGTGCTACAGACAGATACAACACTGCAAGGTGGATTTTATTTTGCAAATCTAGAGAGAAAAATGGCGAAAAAGAGCGAAAGAAATTCTGTCTTCCAGAGTGTTATCAATGCTACTGACTAAAGTATGTAATGTTCAAACAGTTTGTAATGACCGCTACGCAGTCAGTAGTGCTGTGCTGGGTTTTTTCAAGAAGCTTTTATTGGGGGCGCGTTTTTATTGCATTGGTACATTGACAGAAACTGATGCACGAATACCAAAATGATGTGTAAAAATGATCAAAATTCACCTACAAATATGATCAAAATAACTAAAAATGGAACAATAAAATAAATTCATCCTTCGTGCAACGATGTCAGCCAGAATAGGCTGAAGACTGCATAGATTCTAAAGGGGAATTAATTAAAGTCAGTTCCAACGGAAGTATGCCAGACGATTCTCAATGGGGGCTTGGCACTTTTGCCCGAATTTAGTAATCTCGTTAACACAATTTTGGTCGCAAAACGTTAATATTTCCCTGGGAGAAGAGAAAATGTTTTGCCTAAAAGTAGAGAGTTGCGATCTTTAAGGGAGACGGCAGCCCTCAAGATCCCCCTCTAATCCATGTGTGCAGGCAAATTGTACATGAACGCGTTTCACATACCGCTGCTCAGTGCACCCTGCTCATGTATTTTCTAGTAAAGTTCCTTAAAGGGAGAATGCAGTCACCCCAATAAAGAATTGTATAGTCGACTATCCTATTTCCTGAATGGTTCTTGAGAATCATGTGACAGTACTTTACTCACTCAACTGTAAAATTTACGAGGAGCTACTGCTTGGCTTACCTTGAATATGGAATATTTATGCCCTAAAATATCATGATAGATACTTGGAAGAGAAATAAGAAGAAATTTGTGACATTTAGCTATTGTTTCAAAATGAGTTTGAGGCGACTGCTTATGACCTTTAAGATTACTCAAGGACCTACCGTCCATTAAATCCGTAGACTAATTTAGCGGCATCGTCCTGTACGATTGACCAGGTTCGTTAATACCAGTATCTGAAAAAGTCTCATATAGTTTGCTCAGGAATCGTCTCCTAGATGACATGGTTGTTATTGACGGTTATTGATAGTAGAAAAGTGTTTCAACTGCATGTTACACTTTCAGTTTCGTACGCCTGCGTTGTTTTGGCTACAAATGTTGCAGCTGCACCATTTGAATGTTAGCACTGTGTTCTAATAGGCTAAGAAAGCGGAGACGGGGGATTTAGTCCCAGTCAAAATGTCTTGCCGTTTACGTATGCTTCTGCCCCTACTTCTCAAGGACGAATGCTATCAAATACACCCCCGCCCCTGTGAAATATCTGGGAAATAGGTGAACTTAATTTATAAAATATCAAACTTTATTAATAAACATATTTCAAAAACTACACAAAATACAGCATCTTATGACGTTCAAGTATTCCAATTTTTTCCTCCCCTTAGGGCCCACCCATGACGGGCGTCTTAAAGGTTTCGCCAGCCCTTCCCTCCATTTCAGAACTGATTCCTACGCTTATACTACTTGTACTCATGCGCAGAGTCAGTTAGCGTTGTGTTCGATGTCTGTAACAACGAGAGTACTCTCAAAACTTACAAAGTAGCAAGACTTTCTACAGTGCCGAGTCAGGGAAGATGTTTCATGCAACCAAGCGATACCTCGTCTCTGTTTAAACAGATATATCTGTAGTAAGACTGCACTGGGTATCGCAACTTAAATCATAACTTACAGGGCTTGGAATAAACGAAGGTCACGGAGGCCATGACCTTCATATTTGTGTCAATGGGCTTGTTGCCTTACAAATGTCATACTTACAAGGCTACCTTAAAGGGGGAAATGCAGTCACCCCAAAATGTGTTAGTGTAGTAGACTATCCTATTTCATGAATGGCTCTTGAGAATCATGTGACTCACTCCATTGTTAATTTTATGACGAACAACTGCTTGGTTTACCTCGAATATGCAATATTCGTGTCCTAAAGAATCATGAAAGATATTTGGAAGAGAAGGAGAAATTTGTGACATTTATCTGTTGTTTAAAATAAGTTTGGGGCGACTTCTTTTGCCCTTTAACCTTCATGTCCTTCCTTACAAAATACAACCGAAATGTACCAGATAACACGAAATCGTCTGTTTGGCCTTGTTGCTCTTTGACGAAGATGCATAAATGTTCCCTACAAGCTAAAATAAAAATGTTCTTGCCCTCACGATGCCCTGAACTTGGAAATGCTTTTAGTTAAAAGACTATAAAGTCAAAGTCCTCCGGTGCCCCTCTCTTATAGGGCCGAAAAAATCAGCAAAACCTTTCATATTTTTCACTTTTTTGCTGTAAGTGCGGGTACTTCCATTTCATGCTTTGGAGAAACAAAGTATTACTAACTTGCTTTAGGCTACACTACGCCTGTTAGAGAGTTGCTGTTTTTTAACATACCTAACATGCAGTGGAGCTGTCAAGGGGGAAAGGGGCAGGGTGGAGACCCGTATCCCCAACTGAATCCCAAAATTGTCCGATTTTTTAAAATAAGCCCCCAAAACATCTAAGCTATATATTTTTTTGTAGGGGGTAGGATAAGGTGTGCTTTGACTTTGTGATGAATCTGCCTACATAATTTTCTACCACAATTCGTTCTAACACTATGAAATTTTTTCCATATCGTTCGAAAATTACCAAAATTCACGTTTGCGGGGGATCCAGCCTTACCTCACCGCTGATAGTACCGTCTCAAACGTATTTGCATTATCCATCGGTGAGGATTTTAGCGTTTGGTCAATCGTTCGTGTGTACAAGAGAAATTACGGAGGAGCACAGAGTTTTAAGAATGCAAAGCAGGGAAATTCGGGGAAACACGTATTTTATAAAAATTAAAAGCTTTTACAAATTACTAGGCAGAAGACTAGCCCTCTAATTGACAGACACATTTAATTAGGAAATGGGAAGTGTCTGTGTGTAGAGTCTGCATGCAACTTTTGTTAAGGTAATGAATTTAATGCAATGTTGCGGCGCAAAACACGCTTCGCATTCCATACCTCTTAATCATTGTTAGGGCGATAATAAGTTCTGACCAGAATATTTTTCCGAAAAATAAAGGTTCTTCTACAACTTCTGTAGAGACCTCGTGTCACGAGAGGATTTAAGAGCAATAAAATATTACGAGTAGCCTATACGGTAAAATATGATAGCATGATGTGAAAGATTGGAAGTATGTATGTGTCGTTATACATTGTATATAGCGCGTGCCATATCACAGCCAAAATGCCACTACATGGATAAAATTTCTATGCATTTAATTAGTTGGAACATGGGCCAAAGAAAGCACCATTTTGCATGTCAGCCACTTTACATAAACAAATATTTCTTAAGGAGGGGGAGTTGTCATCCTATATTTAGACAACTCGCCCCTCTTTTACACCTAAGCAAATAAGAATTCACTCAATTGCGAGAATTTTTCAACATAAAATTAGTTCCACAATTTTCCAAAGATAATTTTTCAACATAAAATTAGTTCCACAATTTTCCAAAGATAGCACAATTTTGTGCCTAACACACTCAAAATGATAAACAAAAAATCTTAAAGTGGGGAAACCCATGTCTTTAGACCCCTTTCCTAGGACGGCACATGCACAAGATGACAAGGAAGGATTCGCCCGAGTGCAAACTATCGCAGATACACATACGCACAATTTACCCCGACTTTTGGATTTATCATGGTGGGATTACAACATCACCTTCTGTGGTGCATTCTCCCTCCCCTGAATACTGCCTCCCGGTAGCGTCACGGCTAACATGTAAGAATGGATGTTTGGTTGGGACGTGTCACCTAACATCGATTTCTTGCCATCGGTCACTTTATGGATGCAGGTAGGTTCCATAGAGTGTGAAGAGATTTACTTACTGATGTATCCAGTTGTAGACCTGTTCTGATTATAATCTTACTCGCAGAATGGTTGCATTTATTTAGGAAAATTACCACCAAATTGACCCCTTTTTAATTATTAATTATGTATTTTACAGAGTTTGACGGAGGACATCATCGATTTATTTTTGATGAATTACCTATGGCAAAAATACGACAGATGGTCCTAGCCTATATACGTGTAGTAAAGTATGCTCTTCTTCATGTAATTTATACTTTTCAGCAAGTAAGATCCTTCTAGTCTGAAATTTGAAAAAGATTTTACTATATGGTAACAACATTTCACAAATGAAGTGAAAATTTGGTATTTACTTCAACTTGTAAACAGCCAGTAGCCGGGCGGGGGAGGGGGCGCCCCCGACAAAATTTGCGAGTCCTAAAAATTTAAATATCACTATTTCCTTAATTCATGGTATATCTCGAGAAACATGTTTGATTGTAACACAATGCAAAACTAAAAAATGTCTTTTTAGGTAATGAAATGAGAAAGTTATATCCTACTCTTCCTATAAGATATAACTACACTTTTCTCGTTGCTCTATTCAAGTAAACAATTAGGCAAATATGATTCTCCTAATTTAATGCAGATGAATAACAAGTTCAGCCCAAATTTTACGCTCACTAAAAGCGCCGCAAACATAATAATGCTTAACTAACTCGTGCAGAAGTGAGAAGAGAAAAGAAAGGCAGACAATATTCGCCATTCAAAATAACAAACAAAATTACCAGTTTTGCCCGAATTTTGGCCTAGTTCTTTTTATAAAAACACATTTTTGGTAGGTGTGGATAGGTTTTTCTCCCTTGCCTCGGTCCATACGGCAGGCGTCGGGCTAAACACGAAAATCGCTTCATTAGACCATGGAGCTACTACCTGGCCTTCATGATTACACTGAGTGGGAATCGCCATTCAAAAAACAGTACAATACAGACCAAATTTATGCAATTCGGAATGTTGCTAACATAACGAGGAGTGTTTGGTAAATTAGAGACTTATTACGCAGATCTTAAAGTGGTGGAAAACTAGATTATGGCTAATTCAAAGTTAGCCATGTCATTGTTTTTGTTTCTGTGTTTGTGAGGGAAAATTCGAAATGCCGGTCACTTCAGAGCCATACTTTTAGCTGGATTGAAGTAAAACTATACCCCAAACATAGTTTAGCTATAAACCGTAAGTAGCCTGGGCGACACATGGGAAGCCTTCCACTAGCTACTCTTACACTGACGTACCCACTAAGTTAAATTTGGTCCGCTTCGTGGTCTCTGGACTCTTACAGAATTAGAAGTTCCCAGCAGTCACAAGCTACCCCTCATATTAAAGCTCACAGGTAGGCCTTCCACACTGTTTACTAATTTGTGTACCTGAACCATTGAACCGTTTTAGGTTGGAGAGTCTCTGTAGTTGGGTGAAGGTTTCCCTTTGACACTTTGCTCAAACTGCCATTTTTCACAAGACAGTCCCATACAGTCACAAAAGGCGAGTGTGAGTTATGTTTAGATAGCAATTTTGTTCTTAATCATATTTCGGGTGGGGGAGAAATTTATCTAAGGTGCCCCCTTCTTCTCACCCGCTCCAACAGCGCAAAAATGTAAAGCTACCTGAAATACTTCCAAAATTCTCTCCTTTTTTAATGATGGGAAGCCTACTTTATTTATTTGCTACAGCATCCACATCACAAATTAAAACATCCTTAAAGGCAATAGGCAGTCGCCCCAAGATTTGCATTAAAAAATCAGCAAACTCTTGCAAATCTCCTCTTATTGCATTGCAAGTACCTCTGAAGAAATGTTGAACATAACTATTACAAACAGTAGGTAAAACAAGGAGAAATTCTCCTTGAATTTCACAATTCACTAACAAATAAACTGTCACATGATCAAACTAGGCCATTCATGAACCAGAGTGACGGGGCATACTAACTCTGATTGGGGTGACTGCATTTTCCCTTTAAAGCATCATGGCCCTTATTGTGCCCCGGGAGATAAAGTATTAACGGCTTTACTCTGCACAGAAGAAACCTCTTGAATTACTGGCGTGCTACCTACATGCTACCACTTCCCTAGTACTGCGTAGCCTATTACATGCTACCAGTGATATGGTATAATACCACCTCCCTGATACTATGGTAGCCTGTGGGTAGTACGGAACTAGTTCCTTGAATTGATTTGATACCTGCCAGCATGGCATTGATGATGTCATTTATGCGTAGCCTTATTATCACCCTAATAAATTCCAGCTGATTAATTTGTAAATACGG
The DNA here is from genome assembly GCA_009936505.3 of Holothuria glaberrima. NCBI lineage: Eukaryota > Metazoa > Echinodermata > Holothuroidea > Aspidochirotida > Holothuriidae > Holothuria > Holothuria glaberrima. Next base: position 7,720 of record WURT03034914.1, read on the forward strand.
AGTCTGAAATAGTTGATTTTTTATTATTCTTTTACGTGCTTTCTTTTTTATTTATGAACGTATTATTCAAAACTGGGAAGAGCAAACTGCATTGGGGGGGGGGGGGTGGTGCATGTAGCCCCAGCCCATTTTCCGGTTTCGACTGTCATAACTTTTTGTTCGTGGTAGCAGGGAGTTGAAAAGAGTGAAAACTCCCTGGTGCTAGTAATCACGTTGTGGAGAAACAAGTCAAAGTTTGAATAACTTCTCTCGCTTGAATCCTTACACGGTTCAACTTGGAATAGCTGTGCGATATAGCAGTGAACAAAATACAATTAACCAAGATACCGGACAAAGGCTATCACTATATGATAAAATAAAAATTACATGCGATCTATCATTATCCAAAATTTAAATGTGAGAACCACTTCCGTGAAATAAACTGACACTTTCTTACCATTTGCCCTGTGTCATCCCCCTCATTTATTTCTCAGAGAGAGAGAGAGGGAGAGTAAGAGAGAGAGAGAGACAGACAGAAAGGTGAAGAGGGTAAGGTGGATTTCTGTTAATCTGCACAGTACAAAGACTGAAAAGAGTGAACAGAAAGTCCAGTGATAAACACCTTTGGTCAAACTATTGAACCAATGGACTCAGCAAAGATTTACGGAGTTGAAATGAGTTGCAATTTAAATTTTTCTTAAACACACTGAATAATTACTTAAATTAGCTGGTAGTTGACGGTTGTTCACAAGCCATTTGAAGCGATTTATGCCACAATAGGAGCTATCCCTTTTATTCAATAGTTTTATAATGACCCATTACACCATTGCTCATATTATGTGCGGGGTCATATGAGCAAGACTAATGTTCATAAATTATTTAAGGTACAGAAAAGAACAGCTAGAGTTATTAGATTTAAATGGGACGTGGAGTCAGGCCCGTAGCCAGACAAGGTATACTGAAGGGGGGGGGGGCGAAATGGCTTCCAGGGGGCGAAAGTTTTTTCAGGGGGCAAAATGTGTAAAAATACATTAATTCAATGGCAACTTGAAACTTCTCTAAGGCGAAAAAAAATTCCAGGAGGTTTGCCGCTCTTGGCCTCCTTGGCTACGGGCCTGTGTGGATCACTGAAATTTGCTTATAATGGACTCCATTACCAGAATAATCCATCTATTATATAAAAGTAACAACCACCTTTGCCCTGAGTATTAGTACAACCAATTACGTTACTTCACTAAAACAAATGGTCTTTCCACTATAGCTGACTACCCGCTAAGAGGACTGTGTGTGCTCAGCCCCACTTTAAGGCTTCCCATGACTGAAGAAGGAATATACCATACATCCTGCTACGTAAGCAACTAGCTGACTAAATAAAGTACTAAATGCCTAGCTCAGACTACCAAATTGCAAAACTGAAAACATATAAGAAAGAAGTCTTTTTCCTCTTTTCCCCCAAAACTTCAGTCCCAGTTGACAAATGAGGCTATGCAATGCAAATATATAAAATCATTTAAATATTGTTTAAAACACACAAGCCTGTCAGATTCCATTTTCACTAAATTTTTGTTGTCACTTTCGTGTATTTTACTCATTATGTGGTGCAATTTCCATTTTTATCGTTCTTTCTTTTTTTTTTTTACTTTGTCGATTAATTTTATTTCACATCTACTCCTTTTTATTCGGTTGTGTCATATTTGAGTGGTTCTTTATAAGGTCGTTTTAAAGGTCTGTGGACATGTAATAAATTCAGTTGTTCTACTCAACAAAGCTAGATTAAGATCCCCTGATCAAAAATCCATTGGAATTATTGGAATATCTTTTACCGTTCTCAAGATATTACTCTTAAAAGTTTGACCATTTGTGGGAATTGTTCATTAGCTATGCAAAAACATGATGTGGAGTGTTGCACAGTGTCTGTATTCCTTTTGTTAATCCTTTATAAATTATCTGCTAATTACTTAATCGCTAGTTTCTTGTTTGGTGTTTAATGTGGATATTTTCAAAGAACTAAACAGCTGCTTCCAAAATTACTCCCTCGGGCCAGGGCATCCCAAAATTACAGCTGTCCTTGGAATAAAGGCTAAACTAACAAAGGATAACATTACACTCAGTTGACAGGTCCCTCTCTGTACGTCACAAATTTGCATAAGTAGCTCATGTTTATTCATGATGTAGGTAAAAAAAAGTAATTGTCTTGTAAAATGGTCAATATTTGATGGATTTTAATGGGAATTGCGGCTATTTTTGTCATTTTTAATGCTTTTTAAATCAAATAGGTAAGCATTACATTTACATGTCTACAGACCTGCTTTTGATGTTGTAGCCCTACACATTTTTCTTTCTATGTCTCTTGAGACATTGACCTATTCTGTGTTTTTTTACGTTTTACCACCTGGCATGTTTGTTTTAATATACTTTCACTTTGTGCCGCAAGGTCCCGTGGAAGACCAGCTACCCTGCTGAACCCTGTGTTTACGAGAGTCAGTATTGCTCGAATTGGGAGTATATGTAAAGAATCCGAATCGGCGATGAAACAAGAGTAGGAAGTCAAGATTTGAATACAAAACAGGTGCCAAATGATATACGGTTTGAACTACCCCATTTGTCCCCCAACCGATTTAAAAAGGCCCGTCTTTTCTTAAGGGTCCGGCTACCGATGAGTGATAGAATAATGCAAAGATGTTGAAAGCGGCAGTTTTCTATTACATGCGATATTTACCCTAGCGATATCCGTACGTGTGTTTAAAAGACTGAAATACACTCGAACTAAAATTACGCTGTGAAAAGCGAACCTCTTGGTGTAATAAACTCATCAGTTTACCAACTAACCGATAAATCATTGTCTGAACAAGGCGCCTTGGTTTTGCCGTCATTTTGCATATTCGTTGGCTTAATTTCATTTGCATCCAGTTTTGAAGAAGGATACAAAGTTGAGAACTCATTGAAATGTCAATAAGAGCAACACTTTCCTTGTAATTTTGACACATCATGCGGTTTCTCGCGTTAATCTTTTCTTCTAGGCCGCTGGGTTGAAGATTTTTGATCGAAAAGTTCACTGTCAGGAGAGGTACATTGCTTTCAAAGGAACGAAAACAAAACTTTACAGTAACGTCTTATCATTCGGCTCCTCAATAAAAAGGGAAGGGTCTTAAGCCTTTAATGATAGTAGGTACACATGTTGTACAATTTGATAAATTGTGACAAGATGCAGTGTCAAATTAAAAGCGTTAATAGCTGCCAAAGGTCACACGTGCAAACGTCATTGTTACCACGGCAACGACTAATAAGTCCATGAATCTACCTTCTATTAGTTTGTCTAGGAAAAGTATAGGTTTTCGCAAAGGTGTCAACGCATTGCGCATTGTCGCGTGTCCTTACATGATTTCTGTTTGAGGTGTATGGAAGTTCTCAAGAAGAAGGCGATAAGGGGGAGGGGTACTTACAATTTTAAGACACACCTTTTAAAGGGTATTGTTCTACATTCCAAAAGGGTATCCTTGGTTCCCCAAATTGTCATTTTCTTACTTTTTGAAAGAGCAAGAACATGCTTATTCGGAAATATTTTTCATTGTAGGAGAAAGAATTGAAGAGATTAGTGGATGTCTATACAATAACAAATTCATGCCCATAATAAGGGGCATGGGACGATGCCCCTAAGAAAGTTTCGCCGCTGGATTGACTTATAAATTTTAAAATATCTCGCCCCAAAGGAAAAACCCCTCTACACTGGAAGCTCGCCTCCCTTCAGCGCCTATTCTGCCTACGGGTTTGAACAAATTTAGAGCACAAAATAAAAGTCAATGTAAAAGTCTTTTGTTTATATAAATCGCATTTGACGGACTATTATTGGTGAATAAACCGTCGAGACTCCAAATTTGGCACAATAACGGACGAGGCGAAGCCGAGTCCGTTATTTGCCAAATTGAAGTCGAGACGGTTTATGAGACAATAACAGTCCGACAAATGTGGTTTATCCCTATTCTACCACCAAAAATGTGTAAAAAACTTCATTTTTATCAGTTTTTAAGTTTACTGGGCGTGTGTTGTGGAATAACAGGTCTGTGTTTAACCAACCAGAATACAGGATTCTCAATAACGGATGGCAGGCTAGAGGTGGTAGAATACTAGAATTACTAATTAACGTAAACAAAAAAAAAAACAAAAAAAAACACAGAATAGTAGAAAATTGCAAAGAAATAAAAAGTTTTATATCCTCAATTCTTAAGGACATTCTTAAGGCCGGATAAAAGTAATAACAAATCATCTAGGTGATTTTTGTGAACACAAAACAAGCATAAGACCTAGTGTTAATTTTATGACATAACAAATTACATAAATTAGACAATTCATGGGTTCTCTCGCTCAGGTTCACAAGGCTGGAAAAATTGTATGTTGATGTTTTTTGTGAATCCGTGTGTGTGAGAGTTTGGGGTGGGTTACAATAGTTGCTCTGTTGTTCCTATGTCAAGGACAAAGTTAAATGTGAGGTAGCCGTAATGAAACGAAGAGTTACAGAAGATGTGGAGCTAATGTTTACTTGAAACATAAATATGAAAACGTGGAGGACACTTTTCTCGCAAGTATACGGCCTGTTTTAAGTCGTGTGTACCCATTAAAATAGCTCACAGTAATATTCCACAGTAATATCCCACAGAAATATCCTTTTTTTAAATGCAAAAAGTTCCTTTATTCGTCCTAGATTTACGAAGACCACGCATGGCATTTATTGAAAAACCTCGTGAGCCGAATATTAAAGAGAGTTAACGAACCAGTGAGCAACTCACGTAGACCATGTTAGGACCTTTGGGTGAGGAATGATTGAAACGAAAGAAACAGGAATGGCCAACTAATGTATACGACTATGTCTATTATTAGTCCTGTACTGACGTCATAAGTGGAAAGAGGCAGATACAAGATTTAAAAAGGGATTTAAAAAGGGAAGTTAGCCACGAAGTGGCGATGGGGAGGGGTGCTTTCCCTCCCGACTTGGGGACTTTTTGAAAATTTCACATGAAATTGTGTGACTCTTACAACGTAAATCACAGACATTAAAAAGGCTTAAGGTAGTTTTGTTTTTTTTTTTTCTTTGTTTAATTATGTATCTTTGTTTTTTTTCTCAGGGGGTGTCACTTTTCGATAAGCCCTACAGGGTTTCTAAGTGCACTTCCTATCACGCAATTTGTTACTTAAACGCTTCTATTAATTGTTTGTAAATTTGTGTTGTGGTGAATCAAAAATAAATGAAATGAAATGAAATGTCTCATCCTGCAACAGAATCAGGAAGGTTTCACTTAAAGCCCTCGACGGTGGTCAGGATTTGACGATAGGGGGACCACAAAAGATGATGTCTTAATCTTACCCCAGATCAACCCAGAGAGAAGGAGTAAGTATACATATGCGTAGTTTACGATACTTTGCACCCGGGCAGACCCTTCTTTTGTCACCTAGTGTGAAGATGCCGTCCCGAGGGAGGGGTCTAACTGGAAGGGGGCCCTTTGAGAATTTCCAAAATTGTGACGTTAGTATGATGCTTTTAACTGACATCCAGCTAACACTACAACAGAGCTAACCAAGCACTTCACAAAAAAACTTAGTTTTACTTATTTGAACGAGAATCCAAATGAACAGCTTCAAATGAGAATGACCAGGGGGTAAAGGTATAACCATGTGTGAAGGTTTAAAACTGAACGGGCTAACAAAAGCCCCTTCATTTGACAGGGTTTTGTTTTCAGACTGTTGGCCATTATATTTAGGAGAATGGGAGGATCAAGGCTGGGATTGGAAGAAAAGGGTAAAAGATCAATAGGTGTTGCACAATATATATTCTCTGTAAATGTACTTGATGACAGTTAAATAAGCGTGTGTAAGGAGCAATGTACTTCAAATCATGTTAGGCCTATATCACGCTACAGATGTTGCTCATAATATAAGATTGCCACATAATCGTTTTTTGACGAATGTAAGCGTGTATGAGATTGGACTTATACCTCTTGTTTAAGGAAAATCGTTCTTGCTAGAAATATTCCACGCATTATCGTCCTAATAATGGTCATCAGGCTTGGAGTGTAGATCGTAGAAATTGTGCGCGAAACGTGACGAAATTCTGCATGAGAATTGTTGTAAAACTCCTATACGTACCTTTAAAAAGATGCGTTTAAGATGGTAGCCTCTTGAAGAAAAAGTGGAACTGAATGTTAAAGCGCACGAAAATTTTGATAGGAATTACAAAAATGTTGATAATTTGCGACGGACTTATGATAAAAAATGAACGTAATGGCCTAGTAGCAAATTTTTCTGATGAAACAGGGGGGTCCAGACCTTGGATCCCCTGGTAGATAATATTATGTACAGTTTATGTATATACCCATGCGTAAACGTAAATATGTACTTCAGTTCGTATACGCGTATTGTTTGCAACCCTGTGGGCAATGAAGATAATATATATTAGGAAGGCTTGAGTATATCGTACCAAGAAATGCTCTTCGTCCAATTTATCTCGCCTTAATCTATCCTCATCTTAGCTATTGTTCAATTGGTTGGTCTAGTACAAGTCGTTCTCTCTTTGGTAAGTTAAATGTCTTACAAAAGAGAGCTATTAGACATAGCTCTTTCTCCAAACCACGTGACCATACTAGTTCCTTGTTCAAGTCACTCAACCTTCTGAAACTTACTGATATTTTTAACACCAACATTGCCACATTCACTTACCGATCGTTACACGACCTGCTGCCCAGTCAATTTTCAAACTATTTTTCATTCAACTTTTCAGTTCATAATCACAACACTCGACAATCTGTATCCCTACATCAGGACTCTATTCAAAGTTCTATACAACACAATTCTCTTCGTAATCGAGCCATTCGACTTTGGAATCCCCCCCCCCCCCCACCGGTCTCCTGTCATAGCTAAACAAAGCACCAAATCCTTAAGGAAAAGCATTTCACATACTTATATTCAAGATTATTAAACTTAATCTTACTGGTACTGCACTGAGTTCATTCCGTAGACTACACTTCTAATCATCACATTTTGCTTTTGTAATTCTCTTGTCTGGGGTGGGGCGGGGTCTGTGGTGGGCGTCGGGGTAGTTCTTTCTCTTCTTTTGACCTTTTCTCTGTGTTTTTGATCATTTGTGTTTTTTTTTCTTTTTGCTACTGTCGAAACAATTCGTTGGCTTGTTTGTAGTTTTGTTCTCTCTCTTTTTGTTTACAGTAAAGGGAGTGCACGTTCTCAAGCCCTCTAGAGTTTTTGTGTACTTCCTTTCGCTTATGTATGTACATAAATTCCTTTGTGAAAGCTAATTCTTTCTTTGTATGTATACATGTAAAGCGGAAAAACAATAAACGAAACGTTACCTGTGCTCAG
>WURT03034925.1:0-15063 GCA_009936505.3 Holothuria glaberrima
TATACCTGCAAGGTTCCATACATATACCCTCAAGTCATCGTACTGATAAACATTAATGAAATTATGGTGTGATACTTCCTCTCTTCGTCGTTCAGCTTATCAATGCTTACTTCGCCTCCTGCGATCTTCTCTTGCCCCAATTATAGGTAACCCGCTTTTATTATCACAGCTTCATGGAATTACCCTTCAATTAAACGTTCGAAGTGCTTGCCAGTACCTTATCTGCGAAGTCTTTCAAAAGAACGCCGAAGAATCATACTTGTTCAACCAAAACTTTGTTCTTTGAGGGGTGCTACATTAATTTCCGACGTTGTAGTTATAGACTTCCTCATTCCTCATCGACAAAACCATATCTAATCATGAGTTATTACGTCTTTGTTTCATTAGATACCCCGAGGGATCATGTGCCCACTACTATGTCTTTCCTCGAAGCACTTCGAAAAAAGTATGAAACATTTAAAAATAGTGTGAAATATTGCAGATTTTGAACAAGGGATGTTAGTCAGGTGTTGGCGAAATAGAGAAGGGAAAATAATTGTGGAGCTAAAAAAGGTAGACCATGGGATCATAACTAGCATGTTAGAAGGAAAGAGAAAGGGTTTTAAGACCAGGGACGAACGGCGGGAGGGGGACCCGGGGGAGCACGCGGGGTGGGGGGGGGGCGTGGGGACGGGTTAACAATTGGTGGATTTCCCCAGTCGGTATTCCAACTATCACTCTGCCTAGTGGCACCCTTCTGAACATCTTGAAGTAACCTACATTCATTGTTCTTTCAAAAATAATTGAAAAATTTTTTTTCACGGCGTTATGCTTGGTACACCAGATAGATTCAACGTCACAAAGTAGCGAAAAACTGAAATGATGACCTTCGAAAGAGGGCAAACTCGAGAACAGCTTTTGATTGGGAGACACTTTACCGTGACACCCTCTCTATCTATTGCTCTCTAGTCGGATAAGGAGGATATCTTGTCAACTCTCTCATCACCCTATAAACCCCAAGATAAGTTTAAATCTTTCGCCCACTATAGTTTTAAAAGATCTTATGTATTGACCGCAATGCGCTGCGCCAACAGGAAAAAAAAATATTTTAATCGGGGAGCTTTAGTTTGGGCCCACGCATGACAGACCCTTGATATAGAGGCCTGAGGATGGAAAAGTGGTCTGTTAAGTTTGTGGTCCGTACGGGGACGTGGCTCCTTTGGGGAACAGAACTCTTTTGCATACCCTGAAGCAGCGGCGCACCCAAGGGGGAAGGGGGCTCAAGGGGCTTCAGTCGTCAGTGTTTGTTATCAGAAGAAAATGTATTTATGCTACATGCAGACATATGCCGATACAGACATATGAAGTAGATCTCCAACCAGAGGCGATTGTGCGAGGAGAGTTCGATATCTGGAAAAGCAAATGGACACAGGCTGAAGGGGATTCACCAAGTTACACCTATAGAGACTCTGGCTGCAGTGGCAGGGATATCAGCCTTTTCCGAATATCACCACATCTAACTATATTTGCTGTTATTTCTGCTGCTACACCAACAGCAGAACGTACCTTCAGCACTCTTCGTCACATCACAACCATTTTGAGAATGCTGCATGAGAGTATGGGAGTTGTGACAGACGTGATCATATTTTTGACAATCTACCAGTAATGTTAAGGAGGAGGGTTTCTCCATCCAACAAAATGCTGACAATACAATTTCCAGTAGCTTACTTGCCGAGCCTGGGAAGGGCGATATCCGGCGATTTAGGTGATGTGTTTGTTCTAAAAGTTTTCCGGTACGCTCCTCGCCAACCGATGGTGGCGCTCCTTTTAGATAGTCTTCCCATAATTCTCAGTCCCCACCTGGTCCAAGATCCTGGGTGCCCCACTGTACTTAAGCAATACCCTCTGCAAACAGTAAGACGAATACAGCGCCCTCACACTGGTTTGTGCTAGGATTGGGCCACCGCATACAGTGCATACTTTGTGTTTTAATGTCCAAGTTTCACGAGCATTGGCGGAGATTTATTCTGAATCCTGGGGAGGGGGGGGGGAGATGGAACGAGCGAAGGCGTCACGAAAGTGCGATCCCAATAACGGCGTGGGGAAAATGGCCCCCGTAAGGCCCCGGGTGGGCTCCAGGAGCATTAGAGTGAAGCATTAACTACGTCTTAAGGACACTGAATACGCACTAAATAGATCACAAATTAATAGATTAACTATATTTTTTTAAGTTGTACGTAATATCAGTCAAGTTGATGATGAAAGGGCTTGTGGACAGTGGGTATACGTAGGGTCACTTGTCAGAGGAAAAATGGTTTTGTTTGCCTATGAACACTTTACTGACCAGATTCGAATACGTGACAATCAGAGAAAGTGCATGACATTTATGTTATAAGGCCTGCAGCTATTGAATTCTATCATACGGGCGAGAGGGTAATATTGAGCTTTGTAATGTGTATGTCAATGGTGATATCTTCCAGGTGGACTTTGAAATCTCTCAATAACTTCTGAGCATGTTTCATTTTTCCTTCGTAGAACCGGCAGACTGGCGCAGTCTTTCACAAAAGGGGTGTGTTGTGTTGGAATTTTACTGTAGTGAACTACTGCAAGGCTGAAATAGTTAAGTTACGTAAGGGTTATTATGTGTAAAATTCAGGTAATTAGCTGCTTGGAAGCTATGCGCTTGCAATTGTTGTTGGCATACTGTGTGGAAAAGAAATACAAAAGCAGTCTTACACAAGCCATCGAGAAGACTTTAGCGCCTTTATATTCTGTGTCGCATCGAAACTGAAACGTTTTTATTCGTTTTAATGGGAGAGATTCTCGGACGCCACGTATTTCTTTAACCAACGTGTTCAGCTTTCAACCGGACAATTTTACACCGAGGTCATAGTTAATCTAGTTGTGCTAATTGGTAAGCATAATTTTTTTTAGATCAATTACAATGCTAGGAAAAAAAACATGTTAGAGGATTTTTAGTTGTGGCACACCTTTTGGATGTGTGCAATATTAAAGAATGTGAAAACTGTGAATAGTTTAGGAATTATGCATTAGGTGTTATGTCATACTTCAAAAAATAAATATTCCCTGACCATTGTCTAAGCCTCTGTTGTTGAGTATAAAGTAATGGAAAATGTAAATTGGGTTAGAATTTTTGATCAGGTTTTTAGTTTTTCACTGAAGAAATTAAATCATACCCCATGTTTAACACTTCTGACATGAACAATTGACAATGTTATTTCGTTTACAGGTAGGGAAGAAAGGGCGTCCCTAGGAAAATGACGACCCATGTAGCACCGTGTCTGGTTTTCGGCTTATATTTGTTCACATGGTCCATTAAACAATGAACTTGGAAGTGGAGACGTCTCTCTACCAAGTAGTATCACCATTGCAACCCATCATAGACCAAGATTACTGCGTGCTTCTGTGTCAACCCGTTGACAAAATTAAGTTAGCATTTTATACAGTCCCCTCAGATGAGCTTGAAGTGCTTTTCCTTTGCCGTCTGTTCGAAAGAGAGATCAATATAACTGGAGCTTTTGCGGTATAAGAACCTTCTCATAAAATTTTGGAAACAGGAATAAATGAGTGCTTACAGTTGCCTGGAGACTTTTAAAGAGGAAATTTACACTCAAGTCTTTTGACTAACCCAACTTGTGCCATGGGTATCACTTCAAAAAAATTTGTGTAAGCAGTCCCACTTCCATTGTGTGGGACGTGAAGATCCTGGGAAATTGAAAGGTGTTGGTTTGAAAGAATCAATATAAGAGAAATGAGCTGCTCCAGGGTGAAAGTAATGATAATATTGTGGAAAGAAATGAAAGTGTGCATGATGTATTCAAGAACATGAAGCAGGACCATGTGACCATGTATATCCGAGACTTAAAGGATCCCTCCAACTTGACAATGGTACTTACAACTTGCACATAAGAAAAGGACATCCCAACATGTGGGAGTGTTCTTGCCTATTAACCAAGATGATTAGAACTTCCTTCATTTGAGAACTATTTGCGTATGCAAAGATATGACACGGAACCGTAGACAACGAAGATGAGTGTCAATGAAGCAGAGATCATTTTCAAGGAATGAAGCATCCTTCCTTAGCATTAAAGCTAGGACATAACATCAAAAGACTTGCAGGAATAAAATGAGTCTTTACCTTCAGAACAGAGGACACGGAAAGGTTGACCAAAACAAAGCAATTTGAGGAAATGTCCGTATCGATTGGGCTGCTAAGAGTTATAGTCCTGCTCTGGCTGCAGGGCTTTCTCGAAGCTAACATAAGAAGGTGCTGAAATTGTCAACAAGGAAGGCTGTTGCAACGTTCACCATTTTCTTTGATAAATCATCGAGAGAAACGGGCAGGAAGCTGAGAGATGTCAATGAAAAACAGCCAAGAATACAGAAAATGTCAAGATCGATATGCTTGCCAAGCTGACATAGTCTTATAAGATAGCAGAAACTTTAAAAAAAAATTATTACAAAATCCAAACGTCTGCAGTTTTTTTTAAATTCAACCCTATTTTGGAACACGTGAGGCACTGCACGTGGAGAATTTGTATGTTATTATTCTATGGGAGGAACATACATACATCTGAACATCTGAACTGTAGCCCCAATTGCTGTCTTTTAGTAGGTTAATTTTTAAGGTAGGCCCTTTTTGTTTTACTGTGAGCTCTTGTATCTTTGTGTAGGCTATCTATGGCAGAAGACCAAGCTTATTTGTTGTGAAGATTATGAAATGTGGACTGAGTTTGAAAATTCGGGACTAAAATTGTACTTTCGAAGAGCCGTCTAAAGACACCTTTGTTTTTGTTTATCAGAAGTGTAGCCGCTTGAAGGAAAGTGGAGGACTTATTTCTGACTGTTTCTGAATGCTCAAACTAGTGGGGTTCAATACAGAAAAGGAGGAGGTCTAAAACTTTTTTGAAAGCAGCGGTGCCTCTAGCCGTCGCAACATCATTTTTTTCTGGATTACCGGTGGAGGAAATTGTTGAGAAGGTTGCATAGGTGTAAAGGGAACGAAATTCTGATATTTCGGTGAGAAGATGAAAATTCTAAGGGGAAGCTTCTGTTTGTAGGAACTCGATAACTCGGTATACAGATAGGGAATTTTGTAAGAGTAAACTGTCTCCCTGGTGCAACTGAGGACGTGCCGGCCGGAGTAAGCAAAATTGTAGGGAACGAGGAAGTTGTGCCTGTGCAGGTGGGCACTGATGATCCCAGAAGGGATAACCAAAGTTCGCTTAGGTCAAATTACAAGTAATTGATTTGTAAGCTTCAGTCTACACGTAAGGAAAGGGTTGTCTAAACTGTTGATGTCAACAACAAGTTATGTTGTGGGTCTTCTAAACATAGGCGTAGGAAGCGCTAAATTCCCCCAGTCAAAAATGTGGTGGGGCGAAACTATGCTTCCGCCCCCTTGATTCAAGGATCCTTTATCCCTTGATCCTCATTTGTCTCTTCTGTAAAAAATATACAACATTTGCATTAATTTCACTTAAAATTTGTCCAAAATGATACCGGTAAACCAAACTGCATCTAAGGACCCTCAAATATCCAAAAAATTTCCAAAGGGGAGTGGGACACCCTCCCCTTACACCCTCCCCAGGACGGCGATCCGAAATAAGGTTCAGCCCCCAGTCTCGAACAGCTTCCTTCGCCTATGCTTCTAAATGTTTGTGGTGTGGATTTAGTTTCGTCAATGGTTTGTGGCACTTCTTTGCTTGTTGGTATTATTTATCGTTCGCCAAATTCTTTTTGCTGAAAATAATCAGAATTCGCTTGAAAGTTAGGAAAGTCTCTTCCAAAAGGGCAGTTGTATCTGAGGATTTCAACATTCCTGATGTTGATTAGCATTTATGTTCTAGTGGATTGTCTTGATGTAGTGTTGGATGGTTTCTTCATCCAGCATGTTCTGTTTCCCACTCGTGAGGATAATTGTCTGAATTTGGTGTTTAACACTGATGAAAATATGGTACGAAATGCAGATAGTGAGGTAAGGTAGTATCTATAGTGACGATGATCTCATAAGCTCTGATTTATTCTGTTTTAGAAAACTTTAAAGCAGTGACGGAACTGTTTTAGGTTTTAGCAAAGCAGGCTTTACTCGGGCTAAAGACCTTTTTACAATGGCCTGGTCTGCCTATTTGTCTCACAAAGGCCCGGTTGAGACAGTGTTTTTCTTTATCATTTTACTGATACCACAAAGTTGTGCATCCCAGTTAAGAAAGCTGTGGTTAAAAATAGGCCAGTTTGGATTTCTAGAGAGGTGCTTTGAGCAACTAAGGAATAACGTATATTTTGGCTTCTCTGAAGGGCAGTAAAATTCTTTTGATTTTGCTGTCGTCAAGAATAAGAAACTTTTAGTAAAAGCATTGGTGAACAACACTAAAGCTAGGTTCGAAAAGCAGTTGACCAAGGAGGTTCAGCTAATTCTGATATCTTTTCATGCTTATGTCAGGTCTAAACAGAAAGTTAATGAAAGTGTTGGGCCTCTTCAAGAAACCAAGCACATAAGTTAGTGATCATCTGGATATGGCAAATTAATTAAATGATGTTTTGTTCCTTTTTTTTTTTACCAAGGAATCATCTTTTTGGTGCTTGGTGGGGTTCTGGCACCTCACCTTCAAACAGTGATATTGCTTTCCCTGAGGAACTGCTTACAGTAAATGAAATAGTTTAAAGGCTAGTAAGGTCCCACAGCCAGATGGGATCCATCTTGGCACTCTCATGAATCCTGTCAGATTTTGTCTGTGTTTGAATTCGATTGGCTTGTAGCTAATGTCACTCTAGATGTTGATTTATCGCCGAACGCAAAAGGGATCAATGCAGTCACGATGACCCCTCTGTGCCCACGTGTGCGTATATGTTTGTGTGTGTTTATGACACTTGCCTTGTTAACACGATATCTCAAGATAGGGATGATGGATTCTTCATACTTGATATATGTATATACCCTATTTAGAGGAAGTGCTCCTTTCAGGTTATTATTGACAAGTACTTCCATGACTGTGGTAGGATCTAATTGTACTAGGCTCGCTTGGTGTCGGTTGGCTGTTTTTAGTACAATGTTTGGACTTCAGGGCACCTTATCGGGTCTTCTCCCCATTGGTCCTTTAACCTGTTGTGTTATGTTATGTAAATACCTATAAATTCTGCACAAAGCAACCTCTGGTTGGAAGTGTTGACCTTTCAAATGTTTTTAAGGTTTAATAAGTAAATGCGTGGTTGAAGAGGTTGTCGCTGAAGTTGGGGGGGGGGGTCTCTTGGGGCAACATTCTGAGTTTAACAAGTGGTGCTGAGAAACGAATGGGACTTGGCGAGCTTTCTGTTGTTGATACATGTGCTACTTTAGGGCTGACGAGTTGGGTAGGTTGGTAAGCGCTTTGACTTTCCTTTGTCAAAATAGTTCTGGAGGCGAGGGTTGTCACGCAGTAGCATGATTCGGGTGTCAATTGTAGTCATACTGATATTCTTTGTAACAGAGATAAAGTCTAAACTGGGATAGTTTCTGGATTCAAAGTCATGTATGCCAAAGTTTGTAGCATTTTTAACAAGTTAGATGAATGTCTTGAGCGCAGATGTTTCCTTAGGCAATATAGACATAATTGTTGTAACTGAGACTTAACTTCATAGCGAGGTCAGCAAATTTTAAAGTTCACGTTCCAGGGTATAAAAGCTTTGGGAGAGATATCTCTGACACAGTTAGAGGTATAGGGGTAGGGTTTGGATTTATGTAGACATCAACGATGGTCTGAATGTGTTGTTGTTAAAGAAAGTCTCCATCTGGATTTTGAAACTGCTCTTGGTGTGAACTTAGTTTTGTCGATGAGTATGATACCAGCTTTTGGTATTACGGTCACCAAATTCTTCTGCTTATTGAATAACCAGGGTTTGTTTGATAGATTTAGGAAGTGCTCTTCTGAGAGGGTGGTTGTGTTATTGCATTCCACTTTATTGATATTAGTTGACATCGGCCTACATGCTTCAGTGTATCGTATGGGAGGAATTCCCTTTCAGTGGATCGCATATAGGAAGAATTAACTTGAAGCAGAGTCTAATAGTTTCTTCACCCAACATGTACTCTTCCCCACTTATGTAATTTGTGTTGTAATCTTGTCGTCTAGTACTGATGAAAACATCGTTAGGAATGTTGAGTGTTCTGTAAGGTAGGGCCCAGTGAGTATGATCTTATCAACTTTGATTGATATTACTCTAGCAAAAGTTAACGAAGTAATCAATTTTAGTTTGGGCAAGATTTCGCTAATACATTTAAACGTAGAGGTGGTGGGGTTTCGCTATAGAGGTTCTTCACGTGACGTCATTGCGTTTCAATTTGGCATACTGGCCGTCACTGAACATGCGCAGAAGATGTGTTATCGATACGCGCGCAAGAAACTACCTTGGTTACGATTGTTGTACAATGGACGTCAATATAGAGAGACGCGCATCGCAGTGACGTCAGTGAAGAATCTCTATATGTCAGACCGGCGATAGTCTGAATGTGCTGACGTTACTGAAAATTTCTTATCTGGGGTTTCAAATTGCTGGTAATGAGAACTTAGTTATGGCGATTATTAGGCTACCGTTCTTTGTTTACTAGTATTATTTAATGGTCGCCAAATTTATTGCTGCATTGAATAACCAAGGTTTGCTTGATACCGTTCTTTGTTTACTGATATTATTTAATGGTCGCCAAATTTATTGCTACGTTGAATAACCAAGGTTTGCTTGATAGTTTTAGGAAGTTTTCTTCTGAAAGGGTGATTGTGTTTGGGGTTCCTTAACGTCGTAAAGCAAGTACCCTCAAGGTCTGAATTTATTATTATAAAACTTAGGCTATAGCTACTTACATGTTCAAGCCCATTCTCGGGTACGAGGTCATTGTAAGAAGCTATAGTGAACTGTTTCGCTAGGTTTGATATGGCACAAATTTGCTTCTCTCATCTAGTTGTCAACGAGTGGAGCAGTCTTATTGAATGGGTTCTAGACGCCACTTCAGTTCAGTCTAATTGAATGGGTTCTATGGTCAGATGGTAGAATCAGAATGTCGACACCACTTGGTTTTGTTCTGGCATTTTTTTTTATTAAAACTTGGACTTCAAAACATCTTATAGGGATTTATAGCGATCTTTTGCCCTGTTTATGTTATGTTAATTTGTGTTAAATGAGTAATTATATGTGACTCACTTTTATATTTAATCTATGGTCTGTAAAGCGTGCAGTTGTCAAACTTCTAAACTTGATAGACAATTGTAACATTTTAAAATGCCTCCAATTTATTTTATAGATTTAAAAGAATTCACAACGAGAGAGGATCTGTCAAAAGGATTCTTCTGCATTGAAAGAAGAAAGAGTAATTTCTAGAAATCTCACACTTAGCTTGCATATGTCCTACATTAAATTACAGATTTATATCGCTTAAGGTGGGGTAAAAGGTTTTTTAAGTCACCCGAAGCTATGGTAACATGGTATTTTGAGAAGTACGACATTGGGGAATCTCTCACTTAGCATCTAAAAGCTCAAAATTAAGTTCAAGAAGTACAGTCATTTGTTGGAGATCAAGGGTCGCCTAAGGTCAGCATAGACCAAATCGCAGGCAACCTCGTAAGGATAGTAACTCAAGAAGGATAACTTTGAGGTTTCATCCTTCTCAAGAATCCTTGTGCTTGCTGGAGGTTAAACTCATGTGAGGTTACAAGATTTTAAAGCTTTTAAAGCTTATTCAAATAGTAAAGGAGGTCTTAGGTAGAGTAAAACTCATGTACAGTGAATGGAACATGTTAAGGTTTTCATCTGCCGTCACTCAGCACAGCCAGGCATCACTCGACACGGCTCCGGCACCTAGCGGCTCAGCCTTGGCTGAAATAACTAAACATTTATTTTTTTTTCGTTCTGTAAGGGATCATAGGACAGACTCTCCGGTTATTGTCTGTCTAAACAGGAGTCAAACTTTTAAGTGTACTTTTCCCAAAATTTGGAATGATCTGCCTATTTCTATGAAAAGTAGTCCCACTCTTAATTGTTTTAAAATTCATTTAAAGCATTTCGTTATTGCTAATTATGTTTCGAGAAATTTGCTTGTGTTATTCTATGTTGCCATGGTTGGTTTTATTTCCTGTCGAATTTGGTTAGGACCCATGAAATTTCGTGCTTTACCTACAAAGTTAAGCAATATTGTTTACTTTGTGCTATGGGGCCATATAGAACCACTATGGCTTCTCTGCCTTCACCTCAGCCTCTCCTTTACAATGGCTACATAAGTATTTTATTCAAAAAAGCTTATATATTAACTGATTGTGTTTACATTTATGTGTATCATGTCGGACAATCGTTCAAATGGGTTCGAGTAATTAAAATTTGAACTTACTTTTGAACCATCTTATTTGTCATGGCTCTTCTCGGTGCAAGTCTTACAATTTTCCCCACAATGCCGAAGTATCTTTTTACTATCTCTGCTGTAGTCAACACTTGTCAACTCGATGCCTCGTAGTTTAACTACAGGTGGGTGATTCCCTACAAGCCAGCTATTCGCTTGCTTACTGTTTTCTGTTGCAATATAACGAACCTATCACAATCTGTATGAAATGTTACCCAGATACTGGCAGGCAAGGACTATTGAACTACTTTGTCTACATTACATGAAAGTTTCAAAGGGACCTGGGAAAAGTGATAAACTAAAACGACTCCAAATATGAAACTGTCGTATTTGATCTCCTACGTTTGACTTTTATCCGTAAAAGTTGGTCCCTTACATTGGTATTTTTATTTTTCATTCCAAATGTTTGCAGCGTTGGTTGTCTGCTTCGAAAAAACCAAACCAAAAAAAAAAAAAAAAAAAACCTTCGTACTGATGATAGCAGATTTAGACCTTTTGTTCAAGTTGCACGCAAAGACAACGATTAATCACTTTGTATTCAATTGTTTGGAATCATTGTGCAGTGACAACATTTTCAAGAAATGTCTGTGGTGGGCCCATTTTAAAATGTTTTGTAAGTAATAAGTGTTAAGGTGAGAACTGGCCATGTTTTACTTGTCTTTTACAGTAAACATGCTAAAAAAATTCCAGTTTTTAGTACATGTTTTCTTACGGCCGGTCCATACTTCCAAATGTTCATGCGCTATAAAGCTTTAAGAAACATAACTAGTTATTTCTTGCTTTGCCCCTCCCATCACAGATATAGCTGAAGGTTGAACAGTGTTTAACCTTCATAGCTTTACAGCGCTATACTGAAATATTAATTGGATTTAAAACAATTGGAATTTCCCCGAAAATTTCCCTCCAAAATATATGCAAGGAGCGGACAGTGGACATGGTGAACCCATCTTTGTAGACTCCTTCTTTGTCGATAAATACCTTCAATTATGCATTTCATCAACGTCTTACCTTAATTAGTGGCTAAGCTCTGAATTAAACAATGGCTTTTATAATTCTTTGTAGCAATTTCTTTATCACTTCAAATTTATTATAATTGACATATAACAGCTTCAGGGTCCTTTACACTCTGATATCATTGCGGTCAAAATTACTCCAACATAGGATAGGTATGTGAAAAACCGGAGCTTGGGTAAATTTTACCCAGGGTTATGGAGAGATTGATCATTGAATCAAGTGGCAAAGATATTTGCCCAATATGTTTCCCTGTAAAATTGTTGAGCAAAGATTACCCATATTCAGTGTTTTCACATTCTTAACAATTTTTGATGAATTTTTTAACCAACTTTTTTGAGAGTGAAGTTGTCAAATGGTTTGCACGTTAGACAGGTCTGTCGACTTCAATTTTGAGAGGGTGCACTTTGAAGGGGCTTTCAGCTGGAATTCGTCACTGTAGCTTAAATCGTTTTGCAATTGTTTGACTGTAGGTGGTCATCTGCATTTTGTAACATTAGGTTCATTTTTGCCTTCTTTATAGCACGGATGGAACTTTGCAGGAAGTTAAAACGTTGGTATTAAACCCTTCCAAGAAAAGTAATGTTCACTGGAAATCCATTTCGACCCTGTTTACCTTGTTTGTGACAGTTTTCTTAACAAGTTAAGTATGAAAGAGCTCCTTTCTAGCCTTTTTTACAGGGTCGTATTGAGTCTGTTCACAAAAATTGCTGATTTCTTTTCACATCTGTTGAGATTTACTCACATCTTGATGGTAAATGATCAAACTAAGAAATTCTGCACATCTAACACACAACTGAAATGGCAATGACGGAATAATTGACGATTAAAATCATATTTTGCAAATTCGCTACCAGACACTTTTTACCATTATATAGTAACCATACGCAATCCCTGTCAACAAAAACAACAAATTTCTCACATTTTTGGTAACTGTAGGAAGTGAAACACGAGTAATGAGACCATGGAGCTAACACTTGGACAGGAGAAGAAACTTCACAAATACCTTTGATGACGACGATCTTACCGCAAAGGTCAAACAAGTAAACTATTTAACACCCCTAATCCCTCTCCCTTTGTACTTCATTGAAGATTCAATAAGCTTAAAAGGTGTCAGTAACTAAGCACAATAGGTACATGTCGTCTGCTACATCATGAAGTGGACATCGCCGAATTTTGCCTATCACTTCAGCATTGCCAGTCGCTTGAAATTAAAATTAAATTGCTCGTTTTGTGGCGAAGTGTCGCTTATACGTAAGTGTTGCTTTGATTCCTTCTTAAACGCCTAATACGTATAAACCCTTTACAATATGCGCAATTATGCTAAACTTGATCAGAATTCAACTGCAATGTATAGACTCCTCACTAAGTCTGCTCATTTGCATATGGTATTAACATAACTCCTAGTACAAGCATCTATT
The DNA here is from genome assembly GCA_009936505.3 of Holothuria glaberrima. NCBI lineage: Eukaryota > Metazoa > Echinodermata > Holothuroidea > Aspidochirotida > Holothuriidae > Holothuria > Holothuria glaberrima. The sequence continues at coordinate 12,793 of WURT03034925.1, forward strand.
CTTACGAAGTACTAACCAGTCGTTTGGATTTTTAGCCTGAATTTCTTATTTGGCTGTCGCCAATCTCCTCGACATCAAATGATTTTTTAATTTAATCCATTTGTTAGGGTAGCAGTAGATATGAATGAAGTTACAAAGGGTAAGAAGTGTCAATTGTAAGCGTAGACAGAAGAACTGAATAGTCTTAGGTCCAATTATCGATCCTACAGGATTATCCCCTTAAGCATGTCAAGGACTAACTGGATTGGCATAAATTAAAGTCGAAGTTTCTTTTCCTGTCCAAGTAGCAGCTCCCTGATGAGACTAATTAAAAGCATTGCCATGCAATGATTTCCTTCAAACTCGTCACAAAAATAATCGATGTCAACTCAATGAGTCCCTTTAACTTCTGTGCTAATTTGAATCTATTCCAACTAGGACCTTGCATGGATGTTTCCATTGTTATTTCAAAATATGGTGGGTTGAGGTTATGTACCAAAGCCATATCCAAAGAGTTAAGTGTAAATCTGCAAATGAAGTCTGATATTCTACATCATACCTACTAAGTATTGCGTGAAAGATGCTTGGATCTAGCGGGAGATAAGATCTATCTCACTCCCAGTTCTATTTCAATTGCTTGATACCTCGAGAGTCATATTATTTATTCCTCTTAGTCAGTTGATAAATTTGTGTATCGTTTTCAAGTGAAAGTATAATAAAATGATATGGAATATTGCTGGTATTCCATGCTATGTTTGCTGATCATAAAACGGGCACTGCAGCATTATCACTGAAACTTGTTTGTACTATGTACACTCTTCGACATTGAGTTCAGATTTCTAAAATCTTACCTCCATCTAAAAGCACAAATAACTGAGAACCACAATATTAATGGTCTCTGCAACATAAAAGATATGATCGACTTTGATATTCGCAATGCTGTCGAAATTATTAGCTTTGCAAAGGGTAGGATTTGTTTTTAGTAACAACAAAAATGGGGTACCGAAGTGCCCAACGTTTAAGAACTCTTAATAAAATGAATCCTACGAAAGTACGCATTTTCAATGAGAGAAACCTTTAGCGATAATAACTGATATATTTGCTGAACAAGGATGAAAGGATCGCTCATCACCCCGATCAACTGAAAAGCTACGTCGTAGCTTCAGATCCTTTTTCCATTACACGATAATACAACTACCGCTTAAGTAAATCCTGGTAGGAAACAGAGACTGAAACAGTGGCAATACGGAAACTAAAATGTAAGCTGCTACATTTTCAGAAAGAAACGAAAAGAAGGGGAGTTGAAGGCATGCGCGCAAGGGAACATTGTGGAGTGCTATTACTCCAATCAAATTTTGACTCTTTTAGTTTGTACGATATGCATACGTAGAGGGAAAACTAGTGTAACGAATTGTTTAGTACTTTGCTTTGAAAATGAAACCTTAAAGCCCAGGCGACTGTGCAAAGGTGAGGTAGTACAGTAGTTTCGATACAATGTATGTTGTCACAGATCTTGTAGGAGAAAGAAGAATAACCCCACAATCTCGTCTAATGTGAGGTAATGGTTTCATCTGTGCTAGCTTCAAGTTTACTTTGGGTTGAAAATATAAGAACTTCATCTGCTAATATTTGAGGATAAAAGATTTCATCATAAATTTCATCGCATTTTTCATTTTTTTAGTTCCTCCATTACATACATAAACAAATATTTGTTTAAAGCTTTTTAGCATTAAAATAGACAAAATCAACCGACATTAAATGGACATCAAAGGATGGAATTTTCTCAACTTTTCGAAAAGAGTGAATAATGCACATGAAACTACAACAAAAATCGTTTTATTTAAACTATGCCATATCAAAGGATAGATATTACCGTCTTTAACTTTGTGTATGTTGTGGCTAATGTCCTTAAAGATTTTAACATTGACAATTGTGCAGAGAAGCTTGACACATACTTAAAGACATTGCATACATGTGATGTAAAATATGTCTTCCACATACAAACTGGTATTTATGACGATTGCGCATTGTTACATGAAAGTTGTCTTGTTAAAGTTTGTGTACATATCTAGGACAAAGATCTGCGAAACTTTGAACACAGACGGATTTTTAAAAGGATAGAAGTCACATACATTGATGACTTATATCCTTTTAAAAATCCGTCTGTGTTCAAAGTTCGGCAGATCTTTGTCCAAGATAAGTCACATACATTGATGACAGACCGCGTGTTTGGTCTAGTGGTAGAGCATCCGCCTCTCACGCGGGAGGCCCGGGTTCGATTCCCAGGTCGAG
>WURT03034936.1:0-10315 GCA_009936505.3 Holothuria glaberrima
AAATATATCTATCCTGGGACTTAATTTTTTACCCAGAAATATGCTAAAACCTCAGAGCTTCCGGGGGCTTCGCCCCTGGAACCCGCCGGCATTTTTGCCATCAAACTAAAAATGGGATTTGCGCCCCTGGGAACAATATTTCTTTTCATGTGAAGAACAAGTAGCTCATACAATACATTGTACTTAGATGTGAGAGTAGTACCCATGAATTTGAACACGTAATATGATTTTGTACGAATTACATACAGTACATGAAAAATGAGGGTCTTATGAAACGATGGAACGAGTTGTCATTGAAGTCTTACGCAGCTATTTGCTTCTTTCACTAATTGCGAAAGGGAAAATCTCTCATCTCAAGGTGATGTCAGTGTGGCACTTGTAGGAACTTTGAATATTCGTAACTATTCTATTCGTACCTTGCTGAGCTCCTGGCGTGTGTGACAATTAGCCTACTGCATCTAAATGGGGTTGGCCCATACATAGTTTATAAAAGGTGTATAAATATTGACATGCTAAAATTAATATATCCAACTTTAAATAATACATCATACAAGTGCGGTAAAGAATTTGGAGGATTGTAAATTGATATTTTAGTCTTACTGAGAAACGCTAAGTATTAGCACTGAAAAATGGTTGACAAATGCTTCTTTCCTTCTTCGCAATATTTGAGTGCTCAATTCTTTTATTAGGGAGTTCACGGTTACGTCACTGGTTGGTATTGGTTGGCATAGATCATGCACAAAAACAAATGCGTGTATGTTCGGTCTTGCGCGTGCAAACGTTTGCACGATTGCGCGCAGAAAGTAGACGAATTGGAATCTACTTTGCATTGTGACGACAGTGTAAGCGCGCCTTACAAACTTTTACCGACACGCAGTGACGTCTTTGTTTGTAAACAGTGAACGAGTCTATAGATTGGGCAAACTTTAAACAGTAGGTATCAACAAGTGTGCTATTGTGAATGAGATATGTTTTTGTATTTATAGTACTACTTGAGTATTAGAGGAAAAGGAATCGGCTTGACTTTTATAGGTAAACCTATTTACAATTGCTTGTTGATTTGCTTTTAAAGTTTGTTTAGGTAGGGGAGGGAATTGATCCTTTACATGCAAATTTTTAAGACACTTTGTGACGAACTTATTTTCTTATTGCTCACCCTGTTCTGATTCGTTCATCTGGTTTTACAGAAACTTGTTCGAGACAAATTATAGAAAAGTAAAATTCTCCATAACCTTGTAACCAGGTTTTTAATGTGCTTTAGGAGCGAAGACTGCATTTTGCCCGGGAGAGTGGGGGTGGGGTAAGTACAGTCTATACTAAACCAATAACGTCAAAAGCACAACCAGACGGCAAAACATTCCTCATGGGCGTGAGACCTCTGGTGGGACCCCGAAACAATGCCTACGTGGCTGGGAATTTTAACGGAACCTTTTCCTGAAGAAGCAGGAGATTTCAGGGCATTGTGTTTTTTGCACTCGAATGAAACACATTTGAACCTCACCGTGACCCTCCTAGGACGTTTTCCGCCTTGTTTATTTTAGAAAAGCGCACTTAAACATGCAGAGGATATGGTTGCCTACTTACTCCACAGGAAAGACGTGTGGTTGAGAAGAAAATGTTTTACTTCTAATCTGGTCTTTAAAATTTCGAAGTTAGTACTAAGCCTTATAAAAGCGCGAAATTATTTCTGGAACGAATGTGCGGGTTTTTAACAGTTTTTAGTCGGCTTGACGCTTTATAGAAACTGATGAAAAAAAAACTAACATATGCCTCTCGGCTTTCTTCAAGGTAATTTTTTACAGGGCTGGTCATACTTATGAATTACAAGTTACCTTTCTCCGTTTTCAAGAAAAATTTCTTCAGGAATGTTTTAATCGTGATTTTTTTCCTTGTCAAGATTAAGAAAGAAATGTGGAGAAACAAGAAAAGGACAGGATTAAACCCCCTAAAGTTGGACGGAACCAACATTTTTCAAGGCACACAAACCATTTTAACAGTAATTTTATATATGAGACTGACTGAAGATATAAAATTAGAGTTTGTCTCTCGTCTTTTTTAAAGGTAGTGTTTCACAGGGTTATTCGTACTGGTAAATTACTGGGAGTTATCTCTCTCTGTCTTTCAGAAAAAAATGTGTGTAGCGGTATTGGAATCATTATCATTTACTTAGTTTCCAAATATCTACTTTCAGAATTTGAAAAGACTGAGCAAAATCTGTGGAGCACCAAGAAAAGGACAGGATAAATTGGAGGAAGCCAACATTTGAGCAAACACCCGATTTTATCAGTACCTCTCTGTGCTGCACTTTTCTTTGAGAAACTTTTGTAAAACCGGTGAACATACCGACATTTTTCGAGGCTGTTATACTATAAACGAAATATGTGTAGTTTTGTCGTAGTCGTGTATGGTTAATTCATATTTTACAGCGGTTACAAATTGTGTAGTGTGCGCCGGTCTCCTAGTCTTACACTTTCTGTATACAACAGTCTAATAGTTATTCATCTGATTAAAGACGATCGTGATTATGTACTCTAGTCAATTTTGAAGTCAATTTTGAAGGTTTTATTGAAAATTCAGAACGGACATGTCAGGTATCGCTCAGCCAAGTTGAATCCCAGTTTCTGCTTTTCGAAATCAGGCACTCCTTGCAGCTCATAGTTCTGCCGTTTCTTTTACTAATCTCCTTCAAAAATCAGCAAAACAAACGTAAGAACATATTGAATTCCTTTTATCATCGTAAAGAAGGATATAAAATTCTTGGTGAGATGTCGAAGAAAATAGTGCTGAGAATAATTTGACATTCTATCAGTCATTACGAAAGACGAACACGTTTAAAGGGAAAATGCAGCCACCCCAATTTAGATTAGTGTAGTAGTCTACCCTACTTCATGAATGGCTCTTGAGGATCACGTAACAACATTTTTCTCTCTAAATTGTGAAATATACTAGGAATAACTCCTTGGTTTATCTTAAACAAGCAATATTTAAGTAATGAAATATCAGGAAAGATACGTGGAAGAGTAATATGAAGAAATTTGTGAGATTTAGCTGCTGTTCAAAGTAAGTTTGGGCAACTGCTTATGCCCTTTAACTTCAGAATATTCGATTGGGACTGTTGAGGAAAATCTATTCCTGAAAGCCTATCTTGATCTTTGAACTTCACAAGAACTGACTATATCCACTAACTGATGGTTTATCTATCTAAGTTAACAAGACTTAAAAAGTCAAAAAAAAAAAAAAAAAATAATAATCTTGAGATAAGTATCTTTATACACTGTATACCTATAGGCCTAGAGCTGTTCTTTGAAGTCATTTTTATTTTTAGGTATTTTTGCCAACCGCTTTTAGAATTAAACTTGTACGATTATGTAGGTAGATTATGTTGTTCTTATATCTGTTATGTAATTTTAAAAGTTGCACGGTTACGTAAAAGAGTTGCGTGGGCGATGATAAACTTTAACCAGTAAAATTACTGTTCTTATTGTAATGGAAAGTGCCAAAAATAAAATATAAAAGAGATCGACAATTACCTACATATTATGAATATTATCAGGAAAACACCTAAAATCATTATATCTTGACATCTTTTAACTGTTCAAGTAAATATGTCAAATAATAAATTAGTAACGAACCCAAAAAAGGAACTTTTGCTTACGATTATACGGTTTAAATAATAGTTTTGCCAGGAAAAATTCAGACGCCTCAAGGTCACACTATTATGCAATATTTACGAGTTGTTTTCAGCATATATTGTCCTTTTTGAAGATACTGAAGAATGTATGTGGTAAATTAAAATCATGCAGTGTCCTTCTTTGGAATTCAGCCTTTAGTAATAATTAATATATATATCAAAAGCTTTTTCTAGTCGAGAAATTCCATTGACTTAATGATTCTCATCGGTGTATAGATTCCATAGAACTATTTAAAATGAAAAATTACTTGTTAAGAATACTCTTTTACTCTGGAAATAAAAAGGAAACCTTGATATGGACTAGACTTTCAGGTTTCCCGTTTGCGTTTGCTTAGCATATTATTTGCAGTGTAGCTTACCAGTGATTATTTAAATATTTAAATTCGAGAAAAATTAATTTGTCGTCAAAAGATGTGGTTCAGAACTCGAGATTCGATTTCGTTTTGTAGCACATAAAAACACATACCTTACCAAGATTTTCAATGTGTAATAGTATTGTTCTGCCGTTGTAAACTACGACTGAAGATCAATGACACGTCAAAACTAGTAAACATATGTCATTTTAACATAATTATATACCTATAGGAATGTTATTTTTTACCATGTTAAGGTTTCTAGTTTTTTTAACAAAAGGAAATAGGGTAACTCGTTGCAGAACGTAATTGTATGTAGAGACATTTCCCAAGAGAAGGAAGATGTTTGCTCTATAATTTTCCCTACATGACGTAGACCTTGACAAGAATACCTCCCAAACATGCATTTTGCCCTGGAATGGACTACTTTTGAGCTCTGGTACAATGACTTAGAGGTCCTCTGTCTCATATACGCTAATGTTTCATAAAAAAATCACCAAGTTGTGCAATTTTAAAATAAAGAAGAGCACAAATCTTCTGTTTTGAGGCGAAACTTTCGACACCACCTATATAAACGCTGACTAAATAGCCGTGTCTTAGTCTCTCCTAAAAGTTGTTGAAATGCCAATCGTTTGGCCTGAAACATTCATGAAGTAATTTAAGTACGCCATGAGTACGTCTTACTGACGATACCAAGTAAACATTGATGTATGCAATATGTACTCTAGCTGAATGATTTATGAATAAACTCCCGTGCCAGGTACCTTCAATTTGCCTTCGACCTTTGGGATTCTATGCAACTGTTTTTATGACCACTTTCGGAGGCAAACCGTTGGGAAATTCGGAATTAAACCTCAACTCCGTTATAGAGGCCTGTGGTCTGTGAAGATGAACAAGATACTTTTCAGTGTATTCAAAATTGTGATCACGACCCCAAAAGGCAGAGAAAGATTTATTTACTATTCTAGCCCTAATTGTTGCCTAAGGATAACGTTACATACCTTAACTCCAGGGACATTCTTTGAGTATTCTACAGGTTCTATCTTAATTAAAGTTTATAAAATAAAGTGCGCCTATTTACTAGTTTCTTAAAAGAAATTTGTTTCGAAAAGGAAAAGATTTTAAAGCCCTTTTTGAGAGTGCATAAGGCGTCATTGTATCTTTAAATGTAACATGTATAAATCTAAGAGAAAACATTTTTTAAATTTGGGGAAATTTTTACTCGATTTTCATCCATGTCTAACCTTAACCTTAGTTTCTTTTGTCTTTAATTCTACATGTTGTCTCCTGTTTGTAGTATGTCCTTTTAATTGCCCTAAAACTGATCACCCACTAGGTAATTTTAATCCCTATCCATATACCGATCTCAGTTTGTGCTGCTTGCTTTATATTTTTGTAGGCCTACCTTTTTGCTAGCCCTTAACAATGTTTTATGTAAGTAGTTAGTTTCGACTTTATATACATATTGAAAAAATCCACATAGTCCAATTGTATTACTTCTGGTCTGTAAAGCCTTGGATATCTACTGCCCTTTAAATATATGGGAGCAATACTTCATTCTAATGCCTATAAATTGGTACATACTCTAGAGCTTCTGCGTCCCGGTCCCAGTAACTTACCAAGATCATTCCCCTGAACCCTAACAAGGTTTGCTTGGGGTTCCTTGGCTTACGGGGAAAGCTCCTGATACCTCACTGTGTTGTGTGTCGTTGGTCCAAGAGTGGGTTATGACCATCAAAGTGGCTCTCCATGGGGATAAGGTTCCCCATCAGTGCCCTAGGTGCACTCTATAAATTTTGAATGTCATCTTCTAATGCATATAGCTACAGTGATTGATAATGTTTTGGATATATATGTATATATATATATATATAATATTTTTGTGAATTTTGTAGTAATTGGTATTGTTACCTTATTCTTGCTGTTGTTTTTGATTTTGTTCTTATTGTTGTTGATACTGTTCTTCTTGGTGATATTAGTGAATTGTAAGAGACAAATACCTCCGAAGTTTTGGTTTTTGACGTACTGCAATATAGCTCCCACCACGATTTTAGTAATTTGACTAATATATGAGGTTAAATGTACTTTGCCCAAACTATGAATAATATTTTATCCATATTCTGTTTTGTTTCCGCTCTAAATTTCTTACCCTGTTTTGTTTTAAAGTGGACAACTGTTAAACAGAGACAAATTATTCACCAGCATATTCTATGTACTAAATATCTAGCAACCTCTTACGTGTTGTAAGTCTATTACGAGTTTCTCTTCCTAAATTGCCTTCAAGCGACCATCCAGAAGGGGAAACGATCCAACATGGCATATAAACGTGTCAAACAGTGCTTAAAACGACGATAATGAATGCCATAAATCGATAACTTGTCTCTAAAATGACATCTTATGATCCTATCAAACCCATGTTAACTGCCGCGTCCGTCCATGCTTGCTATATATCGTACGTTAAGTGTAAAGTCTCATCTCGAGGCGAGAGCATGTTCATCTTTCTTATGGGATGTTTTTTCAACCGCTTATCAGTTGATGATAAATGCAAACACATTTGTAAAGTATTAACTACCGTACACAACGGGCGAGTGATTGTTACTTGGCAAAGGTAATCTATGATCAATTTGTGTGCTTAAATTACCGTAATCTGATACAATCGTGCATTCATAATAGTAATAACGTTTTCTCAGGAGTCACGACTGTATGTTGTACTTCAGAGTCGATAGACATTTGTAAATTTGTTTTATTTTTAAAAGCAGGATCTTTTTCTCACCTAGAGACACTTGATGAACTATCCGTTTTGAAAGCTGAATATAATAAATGTAAAACTTTATTATTTATCTCGTGTAGACCTATGCAACTGTTGAATAAGTTCATTTGTCATCTTGAAAAGTTGCACAGGAGTTTTACATAACGTTATCGTCACCAGCATACAAAAGAGATGATGTTTTTACAAAGGTTTCTAATCTTACCTTAATATAACCAAATAGCTAAAATACATATGTCACGTGATGGACTTCAATACGTTTTGATATCATCTTTCATTAAACAAGATCTAAGTTACTATTACAAACATTCGAGTTGGTAAGATGAATCTGAATAAATGATCGCCAAAACCTTATTTTCAAAGATTACCTTGAAACATTATAAGATAATCATGTTTCATTTCATTTTTTATGAGGTTTGAAAAACAAATATTGAACATAAAAACTTAAGTAGGGAAGTACCCAGTACTTTGCAATTCAGTGTTAGAAATATTGTCACATAATATTAGAAAGCACATGCATGAATATGAGGATACATTAATTCCAAATGAAGTGACTGAATTTTCCCTTGAAGTAAAGATGTTTGTGTAGGGGAAAATTGGCAGTAAGCCACAAAATTCTTCCTTAAAAGGGGACCTCAAGAAAATCTCCGAGACCAGTTTGGAGAAAAGTGACTATATGAATCGATCAGACGGATCACTGATCTTGGGAAGCCGCAAGTGACATAAAAATCAATATTTAATTACACGCCGTTTGTGTAGAATGATAAACTATCAATCCTGGGATGGCAAAGCGACTGGTTCATCAGGATATCCTTCAGTAGTGAAACATGGTTGTGATACTATATGATGTCAGCTTCAAGACAAATTTCTGTTATTAATACTGACTATATAAACACCTGTTAAAGACATTAGCGCAGTATGTATGGTTCTGTTTAAGCGACAAACTAACGAAGACGTCGAGTCATGTAGACATATGCAAGAACTTTATAAGGGGAGTAAATATGGCGAGAGGAAAGTGAAAGAAAAGAGGAAATTTTACTCTGGAGAAAACTACATTCATCTTTGATGTTATGATTGTCGCGTTTTTGCATGCAGTGATGTATGCCCGTTTTGAAGGTAATGTTTTGTCAACGAGAATGATCGCAAACGTCTGTGATAGATGCATTCTGGGCCATGAGACTTTTTCGACAAGCCCTTTAATACTTAATTATTTTGATGACTAGGACGTTAGCGTTGACTGTCAATTTCAATCTAAACATCTTGTATCATGAATACCACGTACTCCCAAGTAAGGGTATAACTACCTAACTCTGTCCAATTAGCTAACCCAGCTTGTGTAACTACACCTCTAACTTGGCACACCGCTTGGCTGGTTTTTAACACACTTTTAAATACCTATTCCGTGGTTTATATGACCTGCGTGGCATTAAAATTATGACTATTCAATGTAAAGCATGTAATGACTTTAACGTCAAACTGTTAAACCTTTGCATTACTCTCTATACATGAACTCAGCAAATGTAACGTGGGTCAATAAAAATTACCGTGACATTTCCTGAAACAGATGTTTACTAACCTATAAGATAGGTTAATAATCGATTTTTATTGGAACATAGCAATTACCAAATAGCCTAAATAATATACTGAAGGAATTGAGGCCGTTTGCAGAAAAAACTTATTCATTGCCTTGGTAAAAAGAAGTAAAACACAGTATCATTTTTCTTTGTAAACTGCGAATGCCGTCAGGTCTCAATTGATAGATCCGGTATTCAGGATGAGTTTCTTACATTCATGGTCCTTTAAGAGTTCTAGGAAACTTTTTGACAAAGTCAAGGCCGTCTATGAAATATGTAAATAAGATTATCTTCTACAACAAATGACTAAACGTGAATGCAATTTAGTAATTGAAATTATTATCAGTATACTGCCTTCAAGTACTGTTGTATCCGCCAGTCATGGCAGTAATTCTTTTGAGTAAATGTATCTGCTTTTTACAAAATCTAGAAGGGGCAGGCTGCCTCTAGTTTAGAAAAAAGAATGGTCATCTCAACTCTAAAATCTCATTTAAAGAGTTTAATTAAGGAGTGGGTGGATACGGTCACGTAGTAACTGCTTAGAAACATTCTGATTTGCGTGCTTTTTGCCTTGTAGTCTAGACCAATTAAACGGTTATATATTATTATCTTTACTAGTTATATAGGAACCGTTTCTTGTTTGCATTTCAATAATATCTACAACACTGTGTTAACAGGTAAGAAGTTAGATTCCAGAAATATCATCTTCATAAGAAAATACGCTATTTACAAACCTGTTAAAGCTGGCATCTTCTAATACGTATATGGGCAAACTCGACATTAAGTGAAATCTTGAGACAGCAGGAATTGAAAAGTAGCCATTTCCAAAATTCCTGTTAGCCTTATAAACTTAATCACATAATCTCGATTGCACACCTGCTCCTCTAAGTTTTATTCAAATATAGTAACCACCTGCGCACTTTACTGAAGGATGTCACGTCCAGAGGCAATTTGAACAACATTTCATAACACTTTATCCGTCATTTCAATAACAAAAATTAAATCTATTTATATTTTGTACATTACATAACATCACATTGTGTAACATCAGGTTGCATGTAATCATATTGAATAACTTGTGTAATATTAAATAACAGTATATTACATTACATTACATTTAATGACAAAGCATGATGTTTACCTAAATTACATTAAATTACACTGGATTACACTGCATTTCCTTTTTCCTTGTGCATATTCTTTGACCTCCCCCACTGAATGCATATCTTTGTTTCAGAACTAAACATCCTAACTTATGTTAAGACAGTAAGCTTTGATTGTTTATTTGTCTCTTCAAAGAACACAGTAGTGGAAAGTTTTAGCTTTTACTTCTGTAACAAAACATTGCATTACATTACATATCATTAAATCACAAAATCTTTCGTGCCGTCACATTATAAAGCATAGCATTGCATATCGTCATATTGCATTGCAGTGCATAGCATAACAACGCATTGCATTACATTACATGACATCGCGTCAGATGTCATTACATTGCATTACAGTACATTGTGGTACATTACATTGCATGACATCATACTAAATTACATTAAATTGTATTACATTACATTGCATTTCAGTACATTGCATTACATTCCATTGTAATACGATGAGTTGCATTACTTGCATGACATCACAATACATTGCATTGTATTACATTACATTGCATGGCATCATACTACATTACATTAAATTGTATTACAATATATTGCATTGCAGTACATTGCATTCCATTACATTGCTGGTATCACTTTGAAATGCATTGCGTACATTCTTTTACATTCTTTTGACTTATGCATAGCATGAAAGTATGGCAGGAAAATCCATTGTAACTACACAATGTTTTTTAAACAAAAAGAAAAGAAAAGAAAAGAAAAGAAAAGAAAAGAAAAGAAAAGAAAAGAAAGAAAAGAAAAAGCTTCTCATATTC
>WURT03034936.1:10415-32773 GCA_009936505.3 Holothuria glaberrima
AAAAGAAAAGAAAAGAAAAGAAAAGAAAAGAAAAGAAAAGAAAAGAAAAGAAAGAAAAGAAAAAGCTTCTCATATTCTACAAAAAATGCAACAACGGCTGCTAGCTTTGTTTTTAGGCCATCAATTTGTCAATAGTTTCACTATTTATTTATACAATTTATTTATACAACTATGAGCTGGGTCTTATATATCTCAAACATATAAGTATGTATCATTTGAAGTTATTTGTAGCAGTTGAACATATTACGGTAGCTGATGAATAAGCATTCCATCTTCGTAATTATTTCCAAATTTTACTTACGACTTGAAGCTGTATCATTTCTCATGCGATGGAGATCATGTTGAATATAAAATTTAATTCTTTGAAGGAAACATATTGCACTCACTTTAAGGAAAGGGTTTGTATACTGTGATAAAATCTCTACTCAATAGATTTAATTACCCGTAAAGACCTTTGAATGACCTCGAAGCAAGATTAGTTAATGGAAGCTACAACTTGTGCATGACAAAGGAATGGAACTAGATCCATTAGCAAGAATGTTCACAATTGCACTTAAATTATAAAGTAGTTGAATAATAAACTTTTACTATTGCAATTATTCTGCTTATATAAGCAAAATACTTTATGTTTTTTGACATATGAGAAAGTAGTACCACATCGATATTAATATAAGAGTCGATAACAGCTGGAAGTTACAAATAATTGTAACAATGTGCCAGATATTTACGGAGAAATATGCAACTGATTAGGGAAAACGATAGCCTTGTTTATACTTTTAGTGATAGATCTGACACTAATGTGTACTTGATTTTACCAGAGTTGTGAGAGAAAAGATGCAGTCAGGTGTTACGCTCGAGGATGATACCTTAAGCAATGGAGTTATGCACATCAATTTAAGATAAAGTTAGAGGTTAGGCGAACAAAAGTTATCGGCTTACAGCTTGATTTTAATTCGGATAAGGCAGGCGTTATACAGTTTGGATCAAAGTTATTCTCTCTTCATGTAATAGCTTTGTGCTGTATGTAATAGGTATTTATGCGCTCTGCATAAAATATAAGCGCTCTATATATTTATTTAAGTAATGTTTGCACTTTATGAAATAGCCATAGCACAGGCTTTACGTAATAGCGTGTGATCATCCTAGCAGCAGACTGAAACAGAACCTTCGGTGAAACTTGAAGAATTTTCAAGAATTATGTTTTATCGTAATTTCTTAGGGCCTCAAAGTTACGATTGTAAGGAAGGGTGAGTTGGATGAGCCAGTTTATATTAAAAACACCTAGATGCAAAAGTGCAACAAGTCTGGGCAATATCTGAAAAGCTGAAAAAGCTAAAATGTTTACACTAGCTACATTTTGAACTTTTCTTATTTGTAGGTTATTTGTATCAAGTAGGTCTGCAGCTTCGTTGTTGATTGATGTGTATAAATTGATACCGTTATATCACGTCTATTGGTGATATAGTAAACTATAGTGAATATGTTAGTATAATACTTGTATTTTGTTATAGTATCTCTTAGAAATTGAGAAACTACGTGAGCAGGTGTATGTAATATAGAGGAATTTTGCTGAAATTTAAAGTGCTTGCACATTCTTTCTCATCATCGATGACACATATCCATAATAACAATATATCTCGCAGAATATAACGAGAGGGCAATCAACGGAATTGCAAATGTCATATCCCACACATTCTCCAGATGTGTTGTGATAAATGAAATTTCTCGACATACTAAAAGGCAAAACATAACAAAAGACGTTTTAGGTAATTTGAAATTGAATCTGACACCCCTGACCTGCATTACACGTTTGATCTCGACCTTCAACACTATAAACCACTCTTTTAAAATGTCTCATCATTTTTCCTGTATCATGTTGTTTTATGACCTTTGCTAATACATCGATAAGCAAATAATGACAAAAACCAGTTTTAGGTCATGCGATTTTCGACCTGTACCCTTCGACCTATGGTGTCATCAATTTTGTATAGAAACGTTATGGTAAGGTACCTACCGACCAAGTTTCAAGTTGTCCAGACTACGCATTAGGAATTTACGAAACACTTTTCGCAAAGTTCAAGCCAGCATGAAATCTAACCCGAGGTTGTCCCTTTACTTGAACTCCTTTCAACCAAAAGCACTATTTTAACTTTGTGTCATTGTTACCTACATATCATGTGGTTTAATGACCATACTGACAAGCAGGGAAGGGCCAAAACCCATCGTTACCTAATTTGACCTTTGACCTCTGAACTTTTACCTATGTCTTCATCAATTACACACGCATAAGTGTTCATGGTCAGGTACCTTATTACCTACCAAGTTTCAACTTGGTCAAACTTACGGTTTTGGAGGAATTTGTGACACACTTTCTTCCCAAATCGGGCCAATATGACCTTTGACCTAAGTTCGACCTTTGACCGCGATTGGCGAATCCTACCAACAAAACAGGTCTATTCTAAAAATTTGTTTTATTATTCTCTACATATCATGGGGTTTAATGACGTTTTCTACCAAACTTAAACGCCTCATACTCATATATCGTGCTGGGTAAACGACACTCTGCCGCATTATGCAAATAAACAAAAAGGTACCGAGTACTGTAATGTACCTTATCACGGAAATATACAAAACGGTAGAAAAGTCGCTTTATATACAAATCATTAATGTCACAGGCTTATCATTACATAATTATTGACGTTTTTATCCCGACGTTTGCATGTTTAAGCCAATCTATTCTGGATGCTTAACACACATTAAGACCCTAACAGGTTAGTCATATGTTACCTCATCTTTTCATTACGAAGCCTGCACTTTGTAATCGTAAACGTAGACTCTGACATCGTTTAAAATATTACACTTCAACCCTAGGAAGCAGCATGTTTCTCTTACTAATATGTACATGATCGATATAAGTAATCTTGTAATTCTTTGTCACGCACTCAGGTCAGTTACAGGTTCTCTGATACTAGGAGCAGATAGCTGAGCAAACTGCCGTCTTCTAAACTAATTTTCTCCTTCGTGCACACCAAAGAGGCTTAATGTATTCTCCGCTATGACAATGAGGTAAAATTCGTGACTTCCTCATAAATGAAACTTGATAGTTATCTCCCTTCAGGTTGCCGAGAGATATTAAGTCGTATTTTAGTCGCATCGAAAAAATGAAGAACGACAAGTGCAAACCAAACAGAGAGGAGAAAAAGGATACATTGCAGTAATGATACCAATACTCTGACTTTAATGTTTTCTTCCTCTGTTATAGGCGAGATCTTGTATCCTTCCAAATTACAAGAATTTAGACGTGAAGATGCATATGAAACCCGAGCGTTTTGAGGAGGTATTTATTCTTTTGCCACGTGGCGTGACGGGGTATGCATATTTCCTTTCTCGATGATATAACGATGTTTGAAGTGACGAAAAGTTACTACGGATGAAGATGTCGAAAAAGGATCGTTTGGGGAGAAGAAAACGAAACCAACCTTCTCGTCAAGTACAGAAAAAATAAAAGTGGTGACGGCGTTAACTTTAAAAAACGAAGTTCTGCTTGAGCCTTCCATATCTGAGAACAAAAACAATTTCAACTTCAAGAAAACAAAATAAATACGATGACGGTCGTAGCCAAAATGAGACCACTTGTTACCTTAAAAAAACACGATGTTCTGTTGGAACAAAAAACGAAGCTCTGCACAGGAATATCGTCAAAATTTTATGACGTAAAATGCCCTTCCTTGTCCTTTTTAACCTTTTCTTTAAACTTGAATGTGGGCCAAAAAGGAGAAGAGCGAAATAGCTTGGTACAGGGTTGGTTATTGCATACAACATTTTGCACACATTTTTGCAGATCATCGGTTGAGAACGTTTTTCATGTTATCTCTCTTGTTCCTGGAGTGGAAATATAAGAAGATCGAGATACTGTTGGTGAGGGGGGTCCCTCCCCCTTATCCATATGTTACGCTAATGGTAGTCAAGGAAACAAATGTTATCTACTATTGATGTAAAAGTGTGAACTTGACTGCAGTAAGAGCCAAAAATAACATTAAGTTGCACTAAGTGGTAACATTAGTTCGTGGTTTTCTGCGTTAAAGCATCTGATCGGAGTTGTTTGTTTAGCAAATACTGTAAACTTCTGTCTTCCACCACCCTTACCGAACACTGGCTACTTCAACCAAAAACAGCTGTTAACAGCAGGACTGATAACATCAGAAAAATTGTAACCTCGAGTACATACACATGCAGACCTAATTTGGTCTGCTAAACATTGTACGTGTTTCTGTTTTTTCACCATTAGCCTGATGTTCTGAGTCGGCTTTTTCCAGGGTTACTTACTAACAAAACTGTACAACTCTTTAAAAACTTACATCCCTAATGGGTTTAAAGATAATTTTTATGTTGTAACTGCAATTTCAGACTACACTTTAAATCTGGGTAGAGTCCAAAGTCGAACAACTGGAGAATTTATGAACGGGGTACTTAATGGCATCCATAGAGTTTAAGGAAGAAAACAAACAAGACACTTTGATGATGTTTGTATCCTTGGCAGTCTACAATATTTTGCAGAATTGCAAACAAATTAACAGTCATCTAGAGGAATGTTTTCTCATTTATCAATTATTTTTTCCCCATTTAGGTGAGTCATGTGGAGTATAATACAATATTTCGAGAATATATGTACCGGTACATGCGTGTCATTTCTGAAAAATTGAATCGACCACGTCTCACTCCCATTTTACATCGTTTTAACTTTTTACGCCAATGGTTCTTTGATTACGTTCAGTCGATTAGCAAAATAAGAAATATACGTCTTGTAAAACCTTTCAATGATATTTGGTTCTTTGTAAAACATCAATCAAAATTCCATTGAATCATGTTTGGTTCTTTGTAAAACATCAATCAAAATTCCATTGATACATGAACACAAATATCATCATATACAACCTGGGGCGTCACTACCGGGGGTGTAGAGGTCCTACACCCCCACAAAATTCAAAAGTGGTGAAAATTTTGCGGTCCGTCGGGAAAAGTTGACACTTTCTTTTGCATTAAATTTTCTTTGTTAGAAATTTTTATTTGGGGTTACACTCTAAAAATTGTTGGTCACATATGCCACCTGACAAAGTTGGGTAAAGAAAATGCTTAGGTTGGTAAAAAATGCCCACGTTGGGTAAAGTGTGATTACTTTTTCACCAACTTGGGCAAATATTTTACCCGACACTTTGTAAGGTGTCATATACGTGCCCAACAGTTTTAAGAGTGTACAGAAATGTCGGGAAATTTTATAATCGCAACGTTTTATTTAAATGGATTATTGTCGAGTGAAAATATTCTTTGGATACATTTAACCAGAGACCTGACCCCTCCCAGATGTAACTGCATTGGGAAGTTATTCTGTTGGTCGGGGAATTAATGTATATATATATATATACATATATAGTTGGGAAACAAGATGTAGCGATGTTTCAAAATATCAAGCATCATGCATTTAGGAAACATTCATCTGTTGCCAAAATGACCAAAGAAGGATCAGAACTTCCGCTCCATGGGAAGCCAGTGGAGAGCCCTTTAGACTTTTGGATTTATGTTGGTAATATCTTTGCTCATTTCTATCTACTGCATTGTAATGAGAAAGAGAGGCAGGTTTTGGCCCAGATGTCTTTGATTGTGTGTCTAGAGGGTAATTACTCCGTAGTGCTAATTTTCGAATGACAAACAAGGGGGCATTGATTTATTTTTTAAAGTAAGGCAGGAATATTTGGCTTGAAATTAAACGACTATCCCGGGGGAAGGTCCAGGGGATGATTCCTGTGATTACTTACAATAGTGATAATATAATTTTAAAATATGCACTCTAAAAGCCTCCGGTTCAGATTTGAACCGAATCTGTTTAAACGGGTACTGAATCGATATCTGGTCAAACTTTTGACTAGATTTGGTAAATTACTTACGCGAAATTTAGTCAAATGTTTGATCCTTGTGGGTTTGTCCCTATTTTATCCGTTTTCGGTTCAATTTGAACGGGACGTTTGTATAAGGTTGTGGGGATACAGTATAATTTTAAATAGATGATCAATGTACGAGCGTTAGATCAACTTTCCCAAAACCAATTAAATGTTGTAAGCATAAGAACGGGTAGTTCAGGTGGCTCAACGAACAAAAAAAAAAGAAAGTTGGCCAACATTCTGAAGGGCAAAATAATATCTTACAAATGTGCTTAAATTATAAAACACTTCTTATTACACTGACATTTCTTTAATCGGACATATAGCAGTTTAAACTGCAGTTCGTGGTTAGAACGTTAAACTTCACAATATTATTGCATGGACCCAGGAGTGAAGTAGGAGTTCACAAATTGGAATTATTTTTTGCAACGTTCTCCATCACATTTTGAGCCTATCCCAACCAAAAGGAATAGAGACGCTGAAACTCCGGTGTATTTTTTCTTACAGAAGACTGGTTTAAAAGTTGGGGCCCCAAACTAGAATGGTAATGGCGGTATATCATAAGGCAACACTTCGAACAGCACGGGGGATTACCCCTTAGGAGAATCTAGTGTAGGCGCCGCCATTTGGCTTTCACCCACAATTCCACGCGTTCTTTGTGTACATTGTCAGTGGCGAATTAGTTTTGGAACCCCTTTTCAAAATTTGTCAGTCTAATGTAATGGAATTAAATGTTTATTCTGCAGGTGTTTTGTCATAGCCACCGAAAAGCCACATCCTTATAAACTTGTGAAACAACGCATTTCATGAATTTTCCCCCATTCGGGAGAATTTTGGTTTTCCCCCAAGTCGGGGAATCTCCCGGACCTTCTGAACACTATTTAGTGGTAATGGCAAAAACGATATTTTTTTGCATATGTCACCAAAAGATAAAGCTTAACCAGTTGAGTCGATTTGTTTTAAAAAGCAGGGGTACTTGGCTTGAAACTTTATTGATGTGGTAGTCTTTAAAGGAGGTCATCTTGTAGAAATTGATTAACAAATTTGCCCTTACACGCCATGGTACTGTATGGACCTTCCAAAACAAGTTATTTTATGTTTACTTTGGAAATAATAATGATATACCCTCATTTCAAGGCATTAAGTCACAAAACGTTTGTACGTGCGGGGAGGGATGGGGGAGGGATGCTGTAGTGCACTTGGCTGAAAACGTGATTGGGACATAACGTGTTATTTGATTAGTATTTTTTAGTTCCTTGGCTTTATCTATAGTGCAATCACCTATAGCGCTATATGTGATCTCGGTCAACATGTCCACATGAGGCAAACCACTTGGTGAGCCACGATGCTCTTGTGGGCCCAAAATGGTAAAAGGTACCCATTAAATATACACGGTAAGCCCAAATGGCCCCTTAATGCTCAGCCCATGCCCATGAAAAGTCCATAATGTTCACAAGTAGCCCACATGGCCCCATGTGGGCATGTTTTTGCAGTGGCACCTTACATGGATGAGTTGACCCGACCTCATAACGTTGTTGTATCTGTCCATACATACACAAACTATCGGGAATTATCACTAAAGATGTACTGTTGGAGGAGATTCAATATACAAAAGGACACGAAACAGCGATATCAACTCCAATGCGAGATGGTTCTTAGCCATTTCTGAACCCAAAATGTCAGGTTTTAGAGATAATAAGCGACAAGTAGAAACCAGTTTTTCCACTTGGAACCCATATTTTGGTCTGCTTCTACCGGGTTATTACCTTTTAGCGCTAACTTTTCCAAAGTGAAAAGAAAAACAACAGTACTCAGAGAGATATGTTTCTTACTACATCGGCTGTTCAGGCTAGCGAACCACTTATTCAAATGTTCTTACGCCGAAAAATATTGACTGACAAATTTAGTCCTTTAAAAAGTTAATGGGAGCTTGTTTCTGACTCTGTTATTCATAAAATGTGATCAATTTTTCATATGAGTTTTGTAAGCAATGAGTTGAAATATAGACTGTGCAAAATTCAAGGCAATTTGTGGAATTGTAGTGCCATATTTTGATTGTATTACTCCGCTCTGTAAGGTGCCGTCTTTCAGTAGAGATCAGAGCTGAAAACGAGTACGTATTATCCAGACCTTTCTAGCTCAACTTTTAATGGTTATGGTATAAAAATTTTAAAATGTCATAAGAGCCCATACTGTGAGCTATAGCCCGAGGGGGGCATATCCAGGTTGGAAACTTCTACAAGGATCTAGGGGGGGGGGGAAGTAGCCTGATTTAGTATAAGTAAATGAGGCAATAATTAGTGGTACGCTACCTTCCGAGTACAGACACTTTGCTTTTTTCTGTTTGTGCCGATAAGCCTTGCAACCATAGGTTGACTACGGCTCACAGTGTGAGTGTGTTTGTTTCCTGCTAGTGAAAACTCTATTAACAGTCATCACCAAAAGCTGCCATTTGCAGGTTTCCGAAATAGTGATAGTAATTCCGAAGGAAGATGATGCTTACCCATATGAGTAGGAAGCTGTTTGAGACGGAGGGGGTAAACCTTGTTTCGGATCGCCGCCCTGGGGGTAAGGGTCTATGGGGAGGGTGTCCCCTCCCCGTTTGGGAAATTTTTTGATATTTGAGGGTCTTTAGATGCAATTTCGTGCATCATTTTGGACAATTGTTGAAGAAAATTTCTTCAAATTTTTGAAATTTCTTACAGAAGAGACAAATTGGGGTTTTCGTCCTTGGAAAGTGGGGGAGGGGCTGAAGCATACTTCCGCCCCACGAATTTCGCTGGGGAGGCGCCCCCGCTTCCTACGCTCTTGTGCTACGGTGCTTCCTGTGAGCCACACACTCATGGATAAAGACATGGGCATCAACAGGTACGGGACGGGGATGTGTCCCCCACTTTTGAAAGGTGCATCCCCACCTTTTTAGAACCATAATCAAATCCATAGGCACATTTTGATTCTATACTTTACAATATATCTGACTCAATGCATATTAAAATAGAAAATGGGGGAAAATGCCTGAGATTACACCACAGATCAACTAGCCTCCAAATTTTTCGGGGACTTATTTGAGCACCGCTTGAAATACGTTTGGTCAAGTCATGCCCCTCACCTATTTTGAGGAGCTATTGACGCTCTTGGGCATAGAAACCATTAAAGATGCTTAGGGGTTTGTTTCCACACTAGAAGCAGGTCCTTGTTGTTGATATTTTGATTGCAGTTGTTCATCCTACCATGCAAGGGCATAAAAGCGACACCTGTGACACGATTTACGTCAGCCTGCCTCCGCATATCCTATATGTCCCTTTGATGTTTGAAACTTGTAGTCAATCGTATCAATCTTTTGGAAGGTAGGTTGCGCTTTCAACCCGACGGCGTCTCTCTGAGTTTAGGATTTCGGAATGCGATGTACGTAACAAGTTCAAAGTAGGACGCTGGGTGCGGTGGAATAACCATTTCATGTAAATCAAGTGATTTATTCAAACATTATGTGAAACTTTTACATCCCCTGCACGAGATATTCGAAAAAAAACTCTATTCACAGGGACATTTAAAACAGTACCATCTTTTTAGCTCTTTTAACTTTACGTTGGAACGCCTAATGGGACATTTAATAACAGTGGATTTCGATTTTCTGAGGTGTAACGTTTTATCTCGGTTATACATTTTCTTCTGAGCTTGACAGTGACACAGCTGAGTGGTAAGCAATCTTGTAAATCAAGACACAATTAAGACTTAGTGAATGTCACTTCAGATTTTAATTGAAGGGCAAAACGAATAAGATGCAGAATAAAAGTTTAAAATATACCCTCTAAAGCAAATTAAGTTTGTTGTTAGCTGTTATTTTGTTGTATAAAGTGACGTAAAAGATAATACATGATATAATTTAACGAAGGACATTCACCGAAAGAAAGTGCCCCACTTCTGATGTGATCTAAACAAGTAGATGATTGAACACGTAAATGTCTGCACGTGCGGAGGACATGGTCCATGAGGTATTAGTGTTTCCACTTTTGAAGGTTCATGATTTTATGATTTGAAAGATTTCAAAAATATTTCAATTCTTGTTTCGCTAAGTGTATGTCTGAAATTTATATTAGTTGGAAGGATTCCATAGTATGCATTATTTGTCTAAGATCGTAAGGACAGGGTAGTTACTATGTCCTTTATTCTTTAAAAAAGGGGGGTTGGGCTGTTTCGTGGGATTAAATAGTCTCGTCGAAGCTGTCCATTAAAATAATTATAAATATATCAAACACCCATAGGGTATTAAGCACCGGGCAGTGGCAGGACAAGTTATAATTGAACATTGATACAATTTTCTTATTTTGGAGATTCATGGAATAGATTACCCTTTTCTAGGGACTGATTGAGATCAAGGGTAAGAGGGTGAAAGTGACCCGTGGCATAATGTTCTCTGTGAGCCAACGGTACTCGTTGTTTGGCGTAACACCAGGTAGTCGATAGATTAGCATAGGTGTAAGAAGAAGGGCCGGAGATGGCTAAAGCCGCAGTCAAATGTGGTGAGGAGAAAGTATGCTTTACCAAGAGAGGACTAAGGCCCTCCTTGTTTGTTCTTTCTGTAAAATAGGCCAAATATTTGCTGTGATTTTCCTTAAATTTTGCACGATAAAACATCACTTTAAATTGCATTGAATGAGTCCCAACTTGATATTAAACACTTCCCCAAATATTCAACAGGTCCTCAAATATTCAACAGTTCCCCAATGGGGACCCCTCTCCCAGGACGGCAGTCCTTAACATGTTCAGCCTGAAATAATTCATATCAATCTCCAACGAGATATTTGAGGATGGTGTTTACACTTACCAGTTTCAGCTATACAGAAGAGAATCACGTTGGTTGACTGAAGGTATTACGAATATTTTAACTTTCCAAATTACTTTTTCTTTTGGTAAGCACTCATCTGATTGTTTTCATTCTTGTCACTTTTACATTTAAAAACAATCTCTGGAGCTAAAATTCTAGAGTATGGAGCTTTTTACTCTTTTAATGGATTGTTGTTTTGTATACATCCTTCCACGGATGATAGTATTTCAAAGAGACAGGTTGCCAAATATTGAATCTAAAATCGGAGTCAATGTCGCTGAGTTTCATGCATATCATATCATCCTGACATTGATACTAAGCCAGTGAGCTCTCATTTAACAAGGTCAGTTTGTAAGATACTCACAAAACCTCTCCGGGAGACGGCATATCCCCCTATCATTTTAAATTCTTCCATCCACTCTCTACATCAAAGAGCTACCACATCCTTTTCCTTTGATTACAAAATACAAATCTGAAAACATTTAAACGGATCTGATGTCTTCATTATCTGCGAAACTACTTTTCCCTTGTCAGTAACCGTCAGTAGAAAGTGATGTATTCCTTATTATGTCTAAAAATGTTGTCGAGTATGTTTTTTTTTACAACTTAATTTATAACTTCTCAATATTTTACAAGCCTGTTGATCAAACATAAAATCTATGAAGGGTGCTTCAAATCAGAACAAATGTATAATTCACGTTTCTCGAGGCGCCAGTGTTTTTTGTCAAAATGACGAAATCGACAAGAGATGGCGGCCTCAGGAGGTTGTGCATGATTTCAAGATGGCATCTTAAAAAAAATCGAAGTAAGAAACAAAACGTTATCTTGAGATTCCCAGCAGTACAAATAGTCAAAATCTGACACCGAATAAGGGAATAAACTCACCTAAAATATTCAAGAACATTCCAATGGAACAAATGACGCCAATGAGGAGAAAACCAAAGCAAAAGCACGTTAAGAAATATTATAAGTTAAATTAGTTTCGTAAGGTACCGTAACGAGCAGTTTCCTTTAACTTTTCTCTTATTTGTCAGAATCTCTAGAATGCTGCTATTCATATTTATTTCTAAATCATGGTTATTAGACATTTACGTTCATCGTCAATTTTACTCATTAATATTTTATTGATAAGGCAAAAGTTACACTGTTTTCCAACCTGATTTCATTTAGGTTTTAAAGCATGGATGATGGATATAAACAGAAAGCTATACAAAGTATGCATGTATGTGTGAGTGTGTATGCACATGTGGGTTTCAGAAAAGGCGAGTTTGAGTAAAAGCTGGAAGGGTCACGATGATCTTAATGCCTCCAAACAATGGTTTCAAACTGGTATAGATCCCGAAAGGTTTGATCCATAGTTTTCATTTACAGTTAGACTTCATGGAGTTGCCAACAACCGCTGATTCGCACTGTCTTGCAAGATATTTTCTGATTGGCTCATGGTATTGTATTGTATCCTTTGTTAAGGTTAGGGATTATTTAGGGATTCGGGTTAGCGTTAGCCAGTCACAAAATTCTTCCGATACAGTGCGCATTGGCTAGATGCACTGGCAGACTGCCAATGGCAGTAGCCGAAAGACGTATGTCGACGGGGTAAGCATCTTGTACATTACTGGATCTAAAATGTCTTAAAAATATATGACTTATTTACAAGTGTGTGCCATTGTCGCAATTTTCATCCGCCAGTTTTACTCGGTAGAGAGAGAAGGACGCAGGAGTGAGAGTCACATCCCACAGTCTTTAGTTAAGATAACATTAGATGAAGGGTCTACTGAGCGAGAAAAAAAGCCCATGACACCTATAGGTTATAGAAGCAGATTCTGTTTCATTTTGAGATATCTAGTGAAATTTAGCTGGGAGATACTATTCAGAGCACGACCAAAAGTGGCACGGTCCCGAGTTGGTGATTGGATGTAGAAGAATCCATCGCACATCGTATACATCGGTACTTCCATGTTTACAGAGAAAAGTTTAGACGTATTGCTGTACGAAAGTAATGCATACAAGAAACTATTTTATCCATACACACTTTGATACGGAGAAGAAGGAAATATCTACGAATGAAAGTTATAAGCCTGATGCTAACTCTCATACGAAAATTGACGTTTGCGTGTGAATGGCTCCTCAGGTGGCATTTGGCCGAGGGAACCACTTTCAAGTTACAGTCCAAGCTGTTTGGGTCCATGGATGCTTCATTAGTGCCAGTGTTAACCAACTACTGACTTGAGTAGGACGCTTTGACGCTTTCAGCTTACCCTAAAGTAGTGAAACTCTGATGATCACGCCGAAGAAGTCATAGCTTGAAGAAGAAAGGAGTGATATTGTTTTAAATTGTTTTCTAAATTCCAGTTACATGTTTATATACCCTACGTGCGTTAAATATGTGCGAAACTTTTTAATGATGAATGCTTTGTAAAATCAAATTATATTTTTAAAACATACTGCATTTGAATTTCTTAACCATAAATACCAGAAGGGTTCACGTTGCTTGTAGAGGTTGATAAGTCTTTGAAACGCTTTAATTTGTATAAAGGTATTTCAGGACATCCGTCTTTTACACCTTTTATGTATCAGAAATAAATACCTAAACTCTTTGAGTAGCGACATCAAAAGTATTTCCTAGTAGTGCAAACAAGCAGTTGTAACAAATGGGGCAAGACTTTTTCCAAAATTTTCAAGTCTTGCCCTTTATTTTTTTCTCACTAAAGAGCGGGCTTAACGTAAGATTGGTGAGACTAGAAGTATTATTTTTTCCAAGGAAACAAATTCGAGCAAAAATCGGGCAATTGGGGAAACCATCCACTTGTTCGGGTTATTTGCCCCTAATTTCTCGCAGTCTTTAGCCGAAAAGGTGGGAGGGGAAGTCACGGCCCTGGCATTTATATATTTATATGCAATGATTCCGATCGACATTATTGATTCAGTTTATAATGACATGGGTAAACGGAGAAACAATCTTGTCGACTCGGAGACAGTGACCATCGATACTAACCTCATGACGTCAATGTTTCTTGCTCACAAAGAAAATAATGTTTGAAGAGGGCGGTGCACTTGGTTGCACCAACTGTAAATGTTGTATTATCTTCAACTAGAAATTTAGTGAACAGCTCAAGGACAAGGAATTTTATATAAATTAGAAACAAGTTGGCTGTTTCTCATCCACGACATCACATCTAGAGCAAGTTAGTGTATAGAAATGTTTGCTTTGATTTGATTTCTGACCAATTTAGGAAGGACATAATCCACCCAATTCTGCGGCTAGCCTTTAAATCGGTAATACTAATTTTTACTCTAATGGATGACCTTATCAGATGGAGTTACCTTTGAATTACACGTCATTTTGTATTTGTAATACCTTTGTCATTGTCTATACTTCTAAATACATCACTGTAACGGAATGATGCACATTATCCGTTCAAAGGACTAGCTTAGTACCCCAAAGACCTTTTCAAATTAGAAGAATAAGTTAAAGGCATAGCCCTCTTTTCTATTAAGTTTTTAATTTAAGTATCTTCTTCCCATCTTTTAAATACTGCTTGACATAAAATGGGCAACTTTATCTTACGTTATCAAGTCTAAATCTGTTTCTTTTCTTACTATATATACTTTGATATCAATGTCCAACTGCAGAAAGTGACACAATTGACGGGTAAGCCAAGAAGCAGGAGTAAACACTAAATCCCTGTGAAATGTAATTTTAATTATTTTTAATCAATCCTCTTTAAATCAAAGACTACCGGTACTCCACTGACATCCTACATTGTCATCAACTAAATTTCCTTTCCAAAAATTCCTTTCTAATAATATTGTAAACATTAATTAGCTGGATTCATTTATCAGGATTGTGATGACTCGTAATTATCTCCATTATGAGGATGTTTTGGAGGTAAAGAATCAAAAACTATATTTCAGTACTGCAAGATGAATTAATCAGCTCTCTACCCACGATGAGGATAAAATGTTTGATGTATAACCGAACAACTCGTCATGAAAATATAAATAAAACTTTAGCCGCCTGCTGCTTGTTTTATTTCCCCAGAGGAAGGTGTAGAGTGGTTGGCAGGTACTTCTGATCATCATGCCGCTATCATTTGTCGGAGGTCTCGTCATTTCACTCGCCTTCCGATCGGGTTTCGCTCGATTAGGCTCGCCTCTCAGGCGAACATTTAGCCGTATCCGTCGGTATCGCGACTTACCGAGGTGGAAAAATGAGCAGTTCATATAAATGGTATTTGTGAAAGATGAATCCTTGATTGCTGTTAGTGATAAGGCCTAGTTGGTATTTGCTGAGTGAAACTAACTTTTAATGCATATACTTCGTGTATAATCCCTCCGAGAATTGAGATAGAGACGCTCTCAAACTCCTATACTGTTGAATATTGAATTTTATTTCGTTGCAACGTTCTTTAGAAGTAAGCGAATGGTTGTAAATTGTACAACTTAGTGTATGTTTTCTTGAGTGTTCTTTTGGGCGTATTTATTCAGTATAGAAATTCATGCAACCTGCTGTTGTCCATTTAGTGCAGCTACAATGATATACCTGATCTCTAGGTCACCTCGAGTCTGTTATCTACGAAGTCAAGTCATCTCGAGTCTCTGGTTTTGTACGTCGGTTCATCTCCAGTCCTTCATCAAGTGAGTGTCTACTAGGCTACAACTTAAACTGCTCAACGCTCCCACATCGGGCCCATATGGGCAAACATCTAGGTCCCCGGCGATGCCCTTGTAGGCCCCGCATGGGAGACCTTACCCATTGAAAATATACCAAAGGAGTACATGGGCCATTTATGCTCGGTCCATGCGCATGAAAAACCTTCATGCCCACAAATATTCCATGCAGCCCCATGTTAGTATTTTGAGAGAGTGTTTGCGACCGGGTAAGATTTAAGAAAAGAAGAAACCCCTCCACTTATTTTGGGAGAGGTTCATTTTTCAACTAAGGAAACTGAATGATGTACGTCAGTACTCATGGTATTGGGCTCACATTCAGATCTATACCATGCTGTGCGCATTCACGACCAAGTTGAAAAATAAGTGTTTTACTCACTGCACGAAACATTTTCTTCAGATACATTCGCCTCTACTTCAATACAGTGTGTTAATGACACTCCACAGCGATTTTTTTTATTAGTTAGAGTCATTCCCCTTCTAAAGCCTTGGGCAAAAGAAACACTAAAACACAAGGGCCGCGGGCATGCCATTAGTAGGCTCTAGAAAGTAAATATCTGTGAAACAAGGAATGCGTTAGTATTGGGTTAATGGGTATCGTAATTTTTATCACCGAAAATAGATATCTTCGATTAAACATTACTGAGACTTAATTGCACTAAATTTCTCTTCAATAAGCCTATACACTCGGGTCAAATTTAAGGTAATTTTGGAACAAGGAACAAGGTTTGCACCTTATAGTACTTAAAAAGGCAGTAGCAAGGTGATCGAAACATTAACAAGTAAAATTATACTCCCATTAGCCCAAATTTCTAGTTTGATGCTAAAATGTTTAGCTACTATTTCGTTTTCTTTTCCAATTAAAGAAAAAAGAATCCAAAAGCTGTTTCGTAAGATCATTCTGTCTCTTTCAGTCTCTTTTTCAGTGAAGTGTGATTACGTTCATTTGAGGTTTTGCTTACAGGTATTAGGAAGAAGTTCAATAGGGGGTTGGGGAGAGGGCAAAATTGTTAACCTTAAAATTTCACCAGCTGGCAAACAGTCATGGCACGAAATTTGCTATAAAAAAACAACTGCCACATACGCCTATGATTGTGCTTACATACGGCCTATATACAGATATTTCTGCCGGTCTTCAAAAATTCTTTATTTTTTAACAGGATGACGACAATTCGTTTTGCCTAAATAGTGTAGCTGGGGTCACGTGGGCAGGTTTTACAATTTACTTAAAATGGTAAAATTGTGCAAAATTCGTAGGCACATCACAATCTATTTATTTTCCATTATGGAAATTTTCGCAGCCCTGTGGTGAATATTTCCAGCCCCTCCCATCGCCTACCGTGAATAAGAAGACTGACTACGGTCCTAATGTAAAGTTTAATTAACAACCTTGGATATCATCAATGTGAAGCACGTTTGAATGTATTTGTTTCTTTGCTCTCCAAAACAACCTGAAAATATCACCAATCTCCTCTAGCTAAATTACTCACTTAGAAACATGTTCCTATCAGAACTTGACAGCAATGGCAATGATCAGTAGCAGCTGGTGCACCATAGTACACAATAACACAGTTCTTACTATCCTTACATCAGATGTCCAAATGAAAACATATCTTGAGGCGCTCTTGTTGAAACCAGTATTTCCCAATTTTGACATGCAACTCCGTTAATGACATTTGTAATTTTTGCACATTTTGTTTTCAAAAATATACAATCCCTTTTTCTGTTTTCTCATAAATTCAGTTGACATATCGTGAACGCTTGAAGGGAAAAGTAACAGGAAACTCTAGGCTTATGTTGGGAGGTTTCGTTGCAAGAAAACGCTATCGTCCCTTGTGGCTCACCCTTTTTTATAAATTCTGATGGATTATGATACATAATTGAAAATATTTGCTATTTTTTAAAGTATTTGCACGTAAAAAATTACTCTCAAGTCCCATCATAAAAAAGGGGAAATGACAAGGAACTTTTTATACTGAATAGCCTGCCGCTCAGTCTGCACAAAGCAATTTAGCATACAAACTGGACAGATCTTTTTAAGCATATAAACTGGGCAGATCTTTTTAACCAATATTTTGGACGGGGAGTATTGTGAGACGTCACACGACCCTTTTCACCGTACAACTGAGATCAGTGGTAACACCCAAAAAATTCGATATATGATCCCAGCTTTCGTCAGATTTGGCTTTAAAACCTCATTCAATTTAGCTTCAATTGAAAACATCTTCAACATTAATTTCATTCTTGGAAACCGACTAGAAATTGCCCACATCTTTCTGCCTTTTCGATATTTGCCAATATCCTCTGACAGTCGAAGGAAGCCTTAAGTTGAGATCAGGCATGCACGCCTGACAGGTCTGGCATAATGAACACTTTAGGAAGATCCGGCCATCCTCTTCTTTAAAGCCTCTTCCAGCTGGTTTCACGAACATCGTAAAAGATTCAGAAGGAAAAGTTTCGTAGACTAATTAAACCGAGGGCAGCAACTCATCTGCCTCTATCAGTTCTGATAATACACTTAAGTATTATTCTCAGCATGAGCTTTTACATCGAGAGTGACGGCTTGCGAATTAGGGCTTCCTGAAAAACGAAATTAATCTCGGTTCGACTACATAACTTGAGAAAACAGACTCCGATATGCAAATTAGTCATATAAACACATGGGTCTACTCCATGGGAGATCTCGACGGGAGATAAATGAGATTAGTTTCATGAAGATTGTTACAGATTGGAAAGCAGCCGATGCCAGAAGCCTCATCATGTTTTATGTCAAGTTAGTTTCTATCTTCTACTCTACACTGATGCTATTTTTCAGGAATTGCAAGAAGTTCTCCTGTTTCAGCTGACGACTGCATATCTGCTACAAAGATTAGCGTAAAAGCCGAATTAACATTAAATAATTTTTATGTATCACTTCTGCTGAGAAATAATCAAGATGGACCGATTAACAAAGGCAATTTTTTTAGCGGAGGAAGAGCTTAGCCGAGTTTGCTCGAGAAAAGCCTGTAGTTTTCATTCCCAGAAAAAAAACGGGCCATCCCTATCCAAAGAGTTGTCCTTTTAGTGTATCGGTGTAGTAGGTCCCCTTTGGTCGGGGCCCCAAGCTCAGCATGGTCTTAGCCCATAGGAATTAGCCACTGCTGCCTAGTAGCTCCATGATCATAATAGAATTGACCGCTGTAATCTTCACAAGACATCCGTGATGAAAGTACATACTACACACAATGTAGATTCCGACAATGATCTTGCACAACCAAATCTCGGTACCCGTTGTCATTTTACCCCAAGCTATTAAAATGCATAATAGCAATTTCAAACGTTAAGTCGTTGTTTACTTACCTTTGGGAATCGTTCGTTACATACTTTATTGTCTTTTATGTTATATCCACCTTTAATTTAGTCCATTCAAGTTGGCTTGTTTATTATTTTTTTTATTGTTCTATGCTTTTCTTTCACTTTTAATTCATATATTTATCATTTTAGATGGTTCCATTTATTTTGTTTGGTTTTTATGTTTAGTATGAATGTCTTCTTACTTTACTCTTTATTTTTAAAATTTTTTAATATATTATTTTTCTCTTGTAGTGAGAACACTGCAATTTCCACTTTTTGGACGAGTAAAGTGATTCTTACTATTACTCTCTTAGTTTCTTTGTTGAAGGGTTGGCGTTGCATGAGGCCATCAAGTATACTAGTATTTTGTTGTTCATGAAGGCAGAAGGCATACAGTTTCCAGTGGCGAAGCAAGAATTTCTCTCACGAGGGAGGGCGGGTGCAGTACGGTATGTTCTGTGATCGCCTGCCTGGGGAGGGGTTTAAGGGGAGGGGAGTCCCCCTCCTGATTGCAAATGTTTTGACAAAATAGGTGTCCTTCCATGCAATTCGGTGCTACTTATACTACTTTTGAAGAAAAACTTGTGTTCAAAAATTTACGCATTTTAGGTTATTAAATAAACAAAACCACCTGTATCAGTGAGGGACATAACCAATGCTTCTCCCTAAATACGTCACTGATTGTTTCAACTGAATTGACCCTACAGAAATTGGTATATTTTTACCACATTTTTGCTGGTTATAGCACGGTAAATGAATGCTTTCAAAGTCTGAATTATTAACTTCAACTTTGAAGAAGTCTATATGTGGGTGAGGGTATTACTAAACTCTGTCATGCATTAAGAGCAAATCGTCCATCACACAAATCAATGATTTTAATGACGATGAGCCGACTGACCTTAAAACAACCTCAGGAAATTGGGATGGAGAGTCTTGAAGAACAGTGTGCCAGATACTCGTGTTGACAAGAAAAGGCCGCGACGGAGCGTGGCATTTCTACTTTTTAAATCGTCTTATTATTTTCGATTTTGCACGGTCTCGGAAATATTCTATAGTACCTTTCTGGGTTACAGCCTCTTTTCTGGCTCTTAAGTTCCGCCTTGCTAACAACCGCAGGCCTAGTTGAGGCCTCGAAACTGTTAAGCGTGAAGCTTACATGATAGACAAGCAATTATATTGAATAATTGTCCAGTCACAGAAAAGCTCTTTGCGTTTAAGTAGAGCATGAGTTCAGTTCTGGAATACTTTAAATCATTGGCGGTTGAGAGAGGAGTCTAGGCGGTAACCATTTGTCCAACTTGGCAACGAAAATATGACGATTACATGGCACGGACATTTAGCACGGGCATAGCTAGGGTGAAATTTTTAGGGGCCTAGGTATCAAAAGAAGGGAAGGGGGTAACGGCATTGATCGCCGTCCTTAATTCTTCACATTTTATTAGAACACAAACATTTTTTTCTGGGGGGGGGGGCTAACAAACATCTGGCCTGGTCGGGCCCCTCAACCCCCCTGGCAACCCCCCCCCGGAGCTACGCACCTGGCATATAATTTTAGGGCAAAGTACATATTATGATTGTTTGCCAGTCAGGAAAATTTTGAGGTAAAACCATAAAAGTTAAAGGAAAAGAAAAAGCTAAACACAGTGCATGATTGCTTGTTTAACCAGTGAAGCCACAAAAATTGTGGGGCGCTTCCGCTGTACGACAAAAGCTCGTTGATTGGCGTGTCTCAGTATGTGCAGTGTACAATCAACTGGAGAGGTTAAATGGCATTTGATCCAATTTTTGAAAAATTAAGAATTATTTTCACAACAGGGATAAGGCATGGTGCCTTAAGGGTTTGGTTGTATAATCGTAACATGTAAACTTGTTTCTTATTCTGTGGGAAAAGTAACGACGTGATGTTTGCCTTACGTGCCGTTTCTTTGTCAGTTGCAGTACAGAGCTGAGCCCGATATATGGCGGCGTCATTCCAGAATACCAGACGTCATTCTCCCTTGCTTTAATTTCTATGGGGAAAACACATCCAGACCTCATGTGAATTGTTTTTCCATCGGCCTATGCTTTGCTTTACTAAAGCAAAACCAATACCATTGTTAAAGGAATGAAAGCAAATATAATATTGAAAAGATAAAGACAAAGTGTTTAAAAGATAAAAAAGCAAAGTGTTACACTCGAACGGTTTCCCAACTGCATCAGCTGCAGGAATGTTGAAACTTTTGATAAGAAATTTTGCACAGTTTATGCCCACTGTTATACACTTACCAAGGAGCGAAGATTGCAGTTACATTGCAGTTATAGGCTACATCCGAGTACATTAGAAGGGTATAGATTAGCCCGCGGAGCAGAGTAACTTTTTTCGTTTAGCTGATCGCTACGCAGGCTAGATATAGATATGCTTTCGTCGGTCTGTGCTTCAGCCTTTTATCTAGGTTGTAAAATAAAGAAAATGATGACAATGAAACTCGGTAAGGAGCAATGTCCTTCCCGCTTTGTTCCCCAGCAACTTTATTGCCTGTTTTCTTCCACAATGACTTAGAAAACAAAACCTTTTTTTCGTTGCGTAGCTACAGGGAAAGGATTGCAACCAGTGTTCTCCACAGGTCCAGATTTTGTCCATGCGTTTGTCTCTGATCTGGCACGTGACTTCGATCGCCGTCCTGCCTTGTGGAGGGGTTTAAGAGGAGGTGGTCTCCCCCCCCCTTTCGAAATTTTTTTGCTCACGTTAGGTGGGCTAGATGCAAAATGGTGTTACACGTGGTGTTAAATTTCAATTGAACAATTCAAGAGTTACCAAAAAAGTGAAAGTGGTACTTTTTGTCCGGTCTGCCAAAGTGTTTGTGCGGGCGACAACATTAAGACCGGGCGCTGACGCACGCTCTTCAGATTTTGTCCGTGCGGCGTGCCAGGATAAAACGGCTAGTGGAGAACACTGATTGCAACATCTCTTAGAGTCGTTAGCTTGCGCTCCATTTCCGACCAAAATTTGCAAGAGTTCTTTGCAACGTTAGAGCTGTGTGATAATGGAAATAAATGTACACTTCATCAGCGAACGATACCGACAATCAGAAAATGTCATTCTGTCGTAGGCAATTACATCAATGTTTGGCGAGATCAACGACTTAGGCGTTTCCATGGTAACATGATAATTTTTTCGGCCCTAGAGGCTAATTTCCAATTAACATTTTTTCTACAAGATGTACGTAATTATTATCCACTTTGTTCACCTTTTTATATTTTCATTGATTTCAGGCGGCAGCCCTTTAACATTCCCGCTAGGATTATAGGTACAAAACGTCAGTACTAAAGGCTAGCCTATGCCTAAGTACGTTTTAATTTCGAAATTTAACAAGAAAATATGGACAGTATTCTTTTTTTTTTGTTCAATTTTCTGCCACTTACAACCTCGATCGAATTTCTTAGCCGTGAGGTTTCACTAATAAAAACATAAGTTTAACGTGTTCTTTGGCTTAAAGACCTACTTGTTTTTATCCAGAACGTAAACTCGAAAATTAAACCTAACGGCGTCATAGACCTCATAGAATCACAATGAAATTCGTCTTTGTAAGTAAAGGCAGATGTAACGTAATCATGGC
>WURT03034937.1:0-15063 GCA_009936505.3 Holothuria glaberrima
AGACGGAGATTTTCGGCTCTTCATCTAATTGGCCCATTCAAGTTGAAGGCCCGTCGGCAAATTGATCATGCATGTGACGGCCGTGTCAACGGCCGTCGTAGTATTAATTGGACGAGTGACCGAGTCCGTCGGCAGCTCGGTGAAAGAAAGGGAATTAAAGGCTTCCGTATAGGCGCTCTATTTCGCGCCATATGACCAGTGTTTTAGCCAGCCCTATTTGTGTGATAATGTCGCATTAACGGCGACAAACGTCGCACAAAAAAATCTGACAAGCAAATTCAACGCGGATGTAAATTTTGACAGAATCGGCCTCACCAGAATAATTTTCCCAGTTCCTTGCTGCCAGCATATCATATTTATTTGCTTTAATTGCGACAGGACTTCCTAATTCACAAGCCCTTATTTTAACCTCCGAGCCCCACTACCCTACTTTCATCTCGGAGTTCAGAAAGTAGACTGATTTCGTGCACAACGTCCGCGGCGCAATATTTTTATGTAGTAAAATATTTGTCACCAAAATTTTTGGTTCCTCATAGGGCACTAAGAAATACACTCAAATATTTCATCATTTGCGATCTATCAAATTCCAAAAAATTTAGACCCCTCCCCCAGGCCACAGATCAGTAAATGTCGCATTGAGAAAACGTCCTAGCTAAAACACTGCATATGACATTCTTAAAAACACACACTTTATGGACATTATACCTGACTTTCATCAGCACCATGTAATCAAAAAAGCACCCAATTGCCATGGAGAGGGTATCATCAGCCCGTTTTCTAAACCCTAATCCTAACCTGGGTACGCCACTGAAATGCATCTGGCATTCGAAGAATATTCGCCCATTTTGAACACTAACTGTATTTGAACTTCTGACGGGTCTAGTGTTCAAATGCTGAACGCATGGTGTTCTAATTCCGAACGTCAGGTTGAGCTTCTGAAGTATAGTGGCATGACAGGAGGGATAGTCTAACACAAATTATTAGGAATCTTTGCATTGATTAATGTATCATGAACAAAAATATACCTATCTTAGGACTTAATTTTTTTACCCAGAAATATACTAAAACCTCAGAGCTTCCGAGGGCTTCGCCCCCTGGGCCCCCACCGGTGCTTTTCCCCTGGACCCCACTAGGGGCCCTAAGGTGGGCCGCTGGGCCCCTCCCGCTAAAGCTCGCGCTTCGCGCTCGTATTACGCATCACCAGATCTGTCGGCAAATAATGATCTCTACAACCCCCCCCCCCAAAGATTACACCTTCGCTACGTCCCTGTATATGAATTTCCAATAACAATCCTGCTACTTTTAAAAGTGGGCAGTACTAACAATGCTGGTTGCTTTTTAGACTTGTAGAAGGTAACTTCTCTGATACATTTCATTATGGATATCCATGATGAGCAGTTAAGAGAAGTTTTAGAAAGCGAGGCATAGTTTAGTTGGTGCAACATTGTGCCAACCATTCTTTGCACTGTTGGATATCAATATTGGTTAAATCTTGGCAAAATGTTATTGGCCCACTGTTGAAAACGACCAAATGTTTCAAGCTAAACCGTTGGCCAAATGTTTGTCAGCCAACAGTTAACACCACTTATTCAACCAACGTTACTCAACTGTTGGAACTAACAGTTGGGTAACTGATTTGCCAACGTTGGCCCAAAAGTATAACCGTTGGTAGGCAAAATGTTGGCCCAATATAAAATTGATTGTAGGCCCAACCTTTTTTCCAAAGAGCACCCAACCATTCAGGTCACATTAGCTCAACCGTTTGGCCAACCAATTTGCCAATGTTGGCCCAACATTATTGTGCTGTCTGGGAATATCATTATGCGATCGACTCCTGTAATCCGCTTTCAGTTTTTTCCCTGATAATTGCAGTTTTGACCGGGTGTCACGTGCCCGGATGGTATCACCAGGGAGTTGCTATTTAGTAACTCCCTGGTGTCATTGTGACAGTTATCTCCTTGATCACACTAGAATGTGTTCATGGCTAGCACTGTGGAAACCAAATAATCTTACACAGTTGTCTGAACTAAAGATTATATGATCACTTTGTGTAAAAAACATTTAGAGTATGTAAAAAGCCAAGCTCTGTGAATGTTCTGCTACTTAGAAAAGTGTGGTCAGAGTATTGATTCTTGAAACCAATACATCCCCTCATGGAGGAACAGAACGCACAATGATCGAACATGTTATTGATACAAAAGAGCGTATGCTACTCAACGGTAAAATATTTCCATCAATATAACAGCCACACTGATCTTGTCGAACACAATCCCCTCCTTGTAAATAAAATCCGTTTGGACAATAACATTTTTGACCAGAGCAGGATACACAGGAAGTAGGGTTAGCACAAGATCTCTGACAAGAACACGTTCCGTACACTTCATTGGTACTACAAATCGATTGGCAAGTAGTTCCGTTACCAGAGTATCCCGGTTCACAGTAACACTGCTGTACATTGTTTTTCACTCTGCAGGCTGCATTTGAATCACATCGGTAGTTAGTATCACAGTTTAGACGATTGTTGTTGCATGTGCAACTCTTTGTACAGTCAGAGTTTACAAACGTAGCACCGTCCTAATATATTTGAGGATGATAGTAACAAAAAAGTGAAAATTTTGTTTTCATTATAAAAGTCTAAATATTCCTCTTCTTTCTTGCAACCGAAGTAAACCAAAAATGTTTTGATAAAATCATCGAAGTCTCGGACTTCCAAGTCGCCAGAAAGCTAAAAGTTGTTTTCGTTAAATGCCGATTTTACTGTTGAAATAGTGGTACACATTTTGTTCTTATGACCAAGTAACATTATTAACGAAATGCCTGATTGGATTATCATCGGAAGTGTGAATCAGTTGCATCCAATAAGATTGAAATACAAACTTTTGTCTGAGTAGGTACATACTGCACGAGAGTGCATAAGAAGACCGGAATCGTTTACGCTAAGGGCGCTTCATTGCACTAAAATTATCAGTATGACCTGATACCATACCTCAAATATGAACATGCCATTGTTTGTGATTTTCCTTGTTTGCCACTTGTAAAACCAATGTTCTGAAGCATGAACTACAATAAACACCACGTATAACTAACTAAAACAAGTTAGAAATTGAAAAAAAAACACCCATTTTTGTAACATGTACAACACCTCTTCAAGCTCTTACAGAATGAGACAGTGTGAATAAAATTTACGACAAATCGTTACTATTTTTGTCACAAGAGCTTAGGTCAATCCTCTACTATCATTATGCGTTCGATGAGCTCTTTTTCAGTTTTCTCATTCATCACACTAGCATTTGCTCAGTGCTAGCACTGTGGAAACCACAAATCTTACACACGTGGCTTTACTTGAGGATTATGCTATCACTTCTCTGCTGTGCAGATACGAGTCGGGGTCAGAGTATTGATACTTGAAACCAATACATCCCTTTATGAATGAACCGAACGCGTAATGATTCATGTTACTGATACAAAAGAGCGTATGCTACTCACCGGTAAAATATTTCCATCAATATAACAGCCACACTGTTCTTGTCGAACACAATCCCCTCCTTGTAAATAAAATCCTTTCGGACAATAACATTTTTGACCAGAGCAGGATACACAGGAAGTAGGGTTAGCACAAGATCGCTGACAAGAACACGTTCCGTATACTTCATTGGTACTACAGACCGATTCACAATTAGTTCCATCACCAGAGTATCCCGGGTTACAGTAACATTTATGATGAGTCGATCGTCTTTCACAAACTGCGTTAACATCACATCGGTAGTTGTTATTACATATAACTTGTCCATTTGTACAGGAACACCTCTTTGTGCATCCAGAATCTGAATAGGCCTCTCCTTCCTAAAAGTAATTGTCCGGAGAACATTGCTTTATTTTTAGTAGAAGTCTATATGAATTGTGTAAGTTTTAAAGCATTGTTCAGATACAAAAGTGTGAATGTTGTCAATTTAAAAAGAAATGAATCTGCACTATATAGAAAACCTCAAGCTATTTTAGTCAGTACAAAAGTTGCCAGGTCGATAACATTGTAAAAACATCTTACTGGTATAAGGATTCCATCAGTAAAGCACTGACAATCTTGCTGAGGTACGCAATCTCCACCTTGTAGATAAAAGCCGTTTGGGCAATAACATCCCTGGGCTTCCGTGCAGGGTACACAGCCAGCGGGGTCTGCACAAGATTTCTGACACGAACACGTTCCGTATACTTCATTCGTACGACAGATCGATCGGCAAGTAACTCCATCACCAGAGAACCCCGGGTTACAATAACATTGATGATATTCCGACCTTCTTTCACAAACTGCATTTACATTACATCGAAAGTTATCGCATGTAAGTTGCCCATAAGTACAGAGACACTGCTTTGTACAACCAATATCCACGTAGAGATCACCTTCCTGTGGTTAATTGTTCCAAAAAATCAACCGAAACACTCATATTTTTCATAAAAGATTTACTAATAAAACTTAAATTTAAACTGGTCTGAGATTGTTTGCTCTTAAGGCTCATGTCGCCTTGAGTTGTTTCATCCCTTGTAAGCCATCCAATTGATCTTATTGCCGACTTAACTACCTTTCTGTCTGCAAATATAGGCTAATATATGTTTCATAAATGACTAAAGTTTTGAAGGAATTTGTGGGAAGCGGATATTTTAAGAGCGATTTATACTTTTTAAATTTCTGAGGAACCGATCACTTAGATGAAATCTCAAATCTTATTATACTTTCCTGTCATTATAAATGTTCAAATTTTGCTTTAATGATGATAATTTGTAATGATAAAGGGGACTCGGTATATTACCAGAATGAACGAGCTGGTTTCATTAACAAAACATCCTTTCGGAACGCAAGTTTCCACACAGATTTCGCGGCAGCCATCTTTTCCAATAGGGTCACTACAGAAAGTTTGGCAATTACAGCTTTCATGGACCATTTCAATCGGGCAACTAGTAGCTACACAACCTAACACAGAAAAATAGAAAATATTTTCAAGACATGTTTCAATTACGTTTGTATTAGAAAGTTCTCAAAATTGTTGTGTTAATTTAAATAATTATCTACCAGGGATAACACTAGGAGTAATTTTGAGCAATGTTCCCGGTACAATTGCAAATTTCACAAAAACAGTAAATATGTCACTTAAGTTGTCATAAACTTTTACTGCGCAATCATAAACGTATATACTTATTTCTAAAAGCCTGTAAAAACATATTTGAACTAATTCCTAGTATACAAGACTCACTTACTTGAATTACCGCTGAAGCCTCCAGCACTGGCTACTTCATACTGACTAAATTCATCGCTTATACGGAAATTGTTGTATCTGATGTAAAAATATGATCCATTGGACAGCATCATGTCAATACGGAGTTCGTAGTCTACTTGGTTGGTTAGATACGATAACTTGTCATTGCCAATATAAAACTCGCTGGATAAAAATCCAAAGCCTTTCTTATAATCTTCCCATGTTCTTGTTAATGTCAATGATCCATCAAATTGACGGCTTATAATCTAATTGAAAGAGACAGTTTTATGAATATTCGGTAAGAATTCTAATATGATATCACTTGCATGTTATCTTCAGGAGCTGACAGCTTCTGTAAAAAGTGATGGAAATTTCAGAAGAGTAATTCAGTTGCACTTGTTAATATTTAATGATGAGTTCTGTTTTTCAAATAATGATTTTAAAAAGTTAAAACTGTCTCAAGAATGCTATATAAATTTAGAGTTAACACTAACTTCCTTTTTGTGAGCTTTTGTTCGGACATATTAACTTACCGTCCAGCCGCCGGGTGAAAGTTCGTTGTTGCAATACACTTCAAAAGGCTTAGCATACCCATCAGGCTTGATGGTATAAACCCCACTAGAGTTACTAGATGAACAGTGAGCATAAACTTCTGAACAATCCCGGGGATACTCTGGTTGTTGGTAAAAGTAGTATAAACCTACAACCAATTTATTGTTACAAATTTAAAAACAAGCCCTGGTCTACATGCGTATCACAAGGTTTAACAATGCAATTTACCCTCATGAGCAAAGTCAAGTTTTGTTGTAACGAAGAAATGAATGAAATGTTGGTTAGATGAGCATTCTTTCAGACTATACTTAGCATACGTAACAAATTTCTATACATTTCAATGCACGTTTCCTTCACATGGGGTGTAATCCCGATATAAAAAGTGCTCATTACTTTTGACGGTAGAGCAAAATTTACAACAATATTGAATTTCAAGCCACTACCAGTGGTTTCGTGCCTAATTCAAGAAACGAATGTACGTTGCTCTCTGCATACAGGGTTCGCCCCTTACATAAAAAAGTATGAAAAAGTAACACAAAACGAAAGTTAGTCGACACATGCCTACAAACTCGTGCAGTAAATAATAGCAAATTTTATGAAAATGTTAGAAAGGGGATTTTGTAGTCAGGTTTCCTTGCTAGTTGTTTATACTAGTAATTGTTCTCTTGTACTTATCTTTCATTCGACGGCCGTGCCGCCTAATGCGTGTTTGTTTGTTGAAAGAAATAGAACATTTAATGTACCACAATTAGCTGCTAAAACACTGAAGTTACTACCACGTAAATAAATCCCGCCTTGACTCTTGAAAGCAAAACTTTTGACGACTATGCATAGCAAAAAAGTTTTTTGTGACTGAATTATAGCTCAATTTGTAGATTGTCTTCTTTTCCTTTTCTCCCACGAACATCTCGCACCTAAATATTTGATAGAAAGATGGATTGAAAAATTAAAATTTTAATTTTGTCTATTCCATGCCTTATACGGACGAGAATAACAATAAACTAAGTTTGTAGGAGTTGTGAGGTAGATTGTTTGGAGGGTAAAAATACAACAGTGTTGGTAGTTGTTACCTCTACGTTGACTTTTCGAGAGTGTTTTACGTCTCAAAATGTAATTTACCCACAATTTAAAAAAATTCTTTAATTGTTTAATTGTTTTGTAGGTAATCCAGTAAGGCTCAATAACACCCTTGAAACGTCCATCTGGGATTTTTTATTATTATTATTATTATTTTTTTGAGTTACACTATTTAGCCTCAGTCATCACAAAGCTATGCTAAACCAGCATATTCTTGCATGTGAAATTTTTTACACAAACTTTTCGTGATATTCTGGTAAATTTGGGCAATATAATTTGACTTGGCTGTTAATATGATTTTTTTTTTCAAGTCGTTAAGTTACCAGTAGCAGCAAGCCAAACTTATCTCCTAATCTTAAACTACTTACAACCAAATTGAACCTGGTGTTTTTTTACTATCTCAGTTTGATTGATGGCTTTTTATCAAATAAATTTCACCTCAATTATTTGTTTTGTTGAATGAATTCAATTTTCAACTTCTCTTTTAATCTAGACGAAAGATTACGCCAACCAGATACTACAAAGAGACCCACAATCTGATACATTTTTTTAGATATCCCAGTGATTTTTTTCAATCGATAAAACAATGTTCTAGCAAAGCATTGTTTTGTTGATTCCTACTCCTGTTTTCTGACTCTATGAGCAATCCTATAGCATGTTAATGACACAGCTGGATTTGACTTTAGAGGGTTGCAACATACATACTTTGTTAAATTACTAGATAATTTACCTTATCGGGTTTTCTTCATTTATCTAACTCTCTTGTTATGATCATAAAGTCCTGAAAGAACCAATTTAAAGTATACTACATGCTTCGTTTATATATATATATATATATTGTTTGCCCATTTTGCTTTTAGATCCCTTTATTAGAAGATTTTCTTGACAACAGAAATGTAATCTTTCGACCATTTAATAATGTGGTAATGAGAAAAGCTTTTAAAGTTGGGAGTGTGATGTGTCCTATTTTTTTAAAATTGATTAACCTCCCCTAACACATAAGGTGCAGGTTTTAAAATTAAAAAGACGTCTTATTCATGCAATAGCAGAATCGAGATAGTCTTTTCATTAATGTAAAGAAAAAATATTAAGAACTTACCCTCAAGACAGTTGACTGCGAAGATCAATATTAGTAGGAGGAAGACACTAAATGAATGACGAAGAGAATTCATGTCGACAGTGAACCTCTGCAATAAATTATGTCCACCACTGTTCTAAGATTCTGAGAAGAAGTGAATGATTTTGTGGAGCAATACGGAAGAGCTGGGGTTCGGTACAGCCTTTACGTGTAATGACTTAAATCATCGCCTTTGAAGCAAGTAAGAGGAGACAAGGGAAATTGAATAAATCTGAAACTGAATGCACATGAATAAGGCATTAAAGATTCCTTATACCGGATTTAATGCAAATTTACTGTCGTTACAACCCATACACACAAGAAGGCAGAGGAGGAAACCAAGTCAATTAAACTGGGTGTGGCACTTTTTTTCGCAGGAGCTTTGCTC
The DNA here is from genome assembly GCA_009936505.3 of Holothuria glaberrima. Taxonomy (NCBI): domain Eukaryota; kingdom Metazoa; phylum Echinodermata; class Holothuroidea; order Aspidochirotida; family Holothuriidae; genus Holothuria; species Holothuria glaberrima. The sequence continues at coordinate 8,384 of WURT03034937.1, forward strand.
CTGACGATATGCTTGTACTATTTAATGTTACCATAAAAGGCTTGGAAAATGCATGACGTTGAAAATTTACTGTTGCAATGACAATCTTGAAAAGAGCCTTCGCGTCTCTGCTTTCTGTTGGCAGGTATAAACGTTTCTTTCCCTTCTAACCGTACTGTAAACATTCTCTCAGATTTGCCCCTTTAAGATAACCCAAACCGGCCTTCAGAAAAATAGTACTATTTTCAACCTACAATTAGGACTAATTGAACCTACACCGTGAATAGGGCCAAAGATATACATCAGTGTCGTCTTCATCAATTCCCTATTGAAATGGTGATACTAGAGCGGTTTACTAATAACTTTATCAGTTCAATCAAACAACCTGTAGATGCCTGTGGTTCTTTTTACGAATTATTACAATTCCAACAATTTGGACTTAACTGTATTTCAACCTTATATTGATATACATATATATATATATATATATATATATAGACAAAGAACATTTTAGGGCTGTTTTCCAGAAGCATCTAGTTACTATACATACACCTATGTTACTTAAAAAAACTTTACTCAAGTGCAGATCCTGGAGAAAGATTTCTGTTACGTCCCCTTCCCGTCACTAATATGACTGTGAATTTAGATCTTCATTTGAATGCCTACTGCCATGTGACAGCGAATCTAACAATTTAACTGGAAGAGGTCCCCTTTCCTATTTTCTAGTGGTTTTGATGGATGCATGATCATTCTTTGCTAGCCTAGTCCGAATTTGGCCGTTCATGGTGCAAAGCAAAAACGAAGTTCCATAAAATAGTCTCTGTGTACTTATTTTGATTTCATGATACCAGACACTCTGAGAGAGTTACCCTATGAATCCGGTGTTTTAGTTGCTTTGAATATGAAATCGTTATTAACTGGCCTGATCTGAGATATACAGTGGTCACTCTACATAGTTCTCAACGACTCCATGCAAAATTTCCTCTTCTCCATTTTTTTCATTAACAGCAAAGGTATTGAATCTAACAGAGTTTTATTGAAAGGTTTGACCGTAGCCCCTGTGAAGATGTAGTACGTTCGGCACTCAAAGGTGTTGGCTTCTCTTTTATAGAGCGAATCTTCTTTGGAAAACCTCTGTATCCTTGCTTGATAGTTGTGGTATTCAAACATCACAGTATACTTTCCTTTGTTGAACAAGTTCTAGCTGACAAGAAAAATGAGATTCATGTTACAGAACAGGACCTTCTGAAAGTTATTGACATTTCCACCGAAAAACAAAATTCACTCAGCCATCCGAGCTTCCATATGTTCAAATTTCTTTTTGTGTTTCGATCCACTCTAATCTATTTTATTACACGTACACACGTTAATCTTGTAGAAAAAACTGCCTAATACGATTGCATCCTTTTCAAATCAAAATAGTATGTTCCTTCAGCCGGGTTGTAACATGTGAAGATTGACATGATATGTTGAATTTTAAGTACGACTTTAGTATTTGGAGGACAGGGCTCCTGCTTTTTCCATGTCATACCATGTACAAAGCAATGCATGAGCATGTTAAGGGCAACCTTTGGAGGGAATGGTTGTGGAAAAACACAACTAAACATTTGTATGCGATGGATTTCAACATATCTCCTCTTTTTGTCCATTTGTCCTTGTTTTCCTGAAATATCCTTCGGAACATTGGAGGGGGAGTATAAACTGTCCATTTGTCCTTGTTTTCCTGAAATATCCTTCGGAACATTGGAGGGGGAGTATAAACTGCCACTTAGGGCCTACTTGTATTGAATCAACTATCGATTTCAGACTCGACATGCAAAAGATGAAGACATGTCTCGGTAAAAGTAAACCCTACTCATAATCGTTATTCCCGTTCTTCTGAGCGTTTTTTTACAAGCCTTCATTGTTTTCACAGACCAGTGATTAAGTTCTTTTAATTCCTTTGTTCAAGTATGCTTGTTAAACATCACAGACAACGACTTACATTCTATTTAAAAGCTTTCAAGTTGTCATTTCAGGGAAGTGTAATTCGGTATTTTCCGTTCATAGCCGATCAAATTTGGCAGTGATTACTGTGTATTTCGTTGAAGATGACTATTGCAAAAAAGACAATGATTAAGTAATAATTCTTTTCAAAAGTGCATGAAAGAGGGGGAAATGATCAGCGCCAGTCCTCATTCAACTCAATGAATTAATAAGACAAAAATAATGTAATATCTTTTTGCCTTTCAACAGAGACTACTTGCATGGCACTGATTATCAGTTCTGCCCTGCAGAGTAAATGTTCTTTCCTTGTCATCATTCTTTGGTACTGACCTGCAAATTAGATAAATGATCTGATTCGGGTTGCAGAAATGTGTTTTTCTCTTTCAGGTACTTGTATATACGCGTTGAGCCAGAGCGGTAGAACACGACTTTGCATAGCAAATGCTGTACATATAGTAGAAATTTTTAAACATTGCAGGATTTGTTACCTTCTCCAGCGACTTCTTGTGTCATGTTGGCAAACACAATTAAACACAATTAATGAAGCAATGCAATGATGTTTAGTAGATCTGATTGAACTAGAGTAACAGTAAAACTGCCGCGAATCAGCTTACACATAATAGTCCTAGCATTATTCGAAACAACCTTTAGTTACCTACATTACAAACTCAGTTTTAACAAATTCAGGAAATGACAAACTAATGCTTTCTTAGAAACTACCATGGCAAGATATAATTCTGAATGTGAAATATCTTTTGCACCAGAGTGACAACTTATAAATGATTTAAATAAACAACTCCTTCTGTGTTGATGGACAATAAAACTCATTTTAAAGCAATGAAACAACTTCAAATGATATTCAGGTTTCCAAAAAATATATGTGAAATTGTGAATTCATGTTCAGACAATAGACATATGTTTTTTGCAGTTAGTTCCCGATGTTGGTGACATTTATTACGACAACTCATCATGAAACAGTATCCTTCTCAAGGGATTTGCGGGAAGAGTTTGAATAAATCGAATATTGATATGACTGAAAAAATTTGATGTTGGAAGGGGAGATATAAGGTACCGTTTAAAAAGTCGGGGATCGGGGCATGTCTTGCTTTTTCATCACTGAATTTTTTTTCTTCGATCCCTTCGAATATACCATACCACATTAGTTTGTTCATAGTATCAAGATAATTTCCTGCAAATATCAGAATTTTTATTGCTATTTCCTCTTTGAGAAGCGATCTAGGAGAAGGGTTGTCACACATTGAGTAGAAAATAAAATGATTTACCGAACTATATCAATCAGATTGACTTCTTTTTCATTTAAAAGTCCGATAATATCATATGTTTTGAGGTGATTGAAATGTTTTGAGTGCAAACGGCGACCTCCTACATAGTTCGGATTGTGAGTGAGGAAGGATATAGTGTGTACACCCCATTACCTTACCCACGTTTTATATATATATATATATATATATTATTCTTTTTGGTAACTTCAAAACAGCACAGGACCGTAGAAAATGTGAAATAAAAACTATCCTCAGACTAAATGCACACAAGAATGAACTTAACAGGGATTTAGATTTCATGAGCGGCTATGTGTAAGACTTAGGGGTATTTATACAGTTTCTTGTACAGTGTACGTTTTTTACAACTGAAGAAGAGCTGGGAATATGCTCGAAATATTTTGTTCTGTATGTAGCTATTGAGTTTTTTACTTAAGTTGGCGTGAAGATATCCATTTTTTGCACGTTTTCTTTCCTGTTCTATATATATATATATATATATATTTATTTATGAAAAAGTAATTGTCTTCTAAGATTGATATTACTGAATTTGGGGGAATTCTTAAGGGCGAACAACAGAAAGGTCATTTTTCACAGTAAAACAGATCGGAAATTTTCCCATAGTGTGGACAATATCAGAACCAAAGACAAAACAGCTGCTTAAAGTGTTACATACAGAGAAGTATAAACTTTCTTGATGTAATAGATATTACTAATCGTCAAGTAGATAATGAAACAAACACCTTTTGAAGAGATTTGTAAGAAAAATGTGTATGTTTCTTTAAGTGATTAGGGATACTTTCCCGTTAGCCAGACGTCATCGGGGAAAAGTGGAGCAACCATTCCGACTTGCCACCTGACTAAGTCGTCACTATGAACGGTTTTTGGATAATGTAATATCCTAAACTGTAAAATAATTTCATTCTACACTTCATGTTTTACAAACATGATACTGGAGAAAAAATGTTCTAATACATCAATTTTCAGAATCACAAAATCTGTACCTCTGTCATTTACTTGTAACCGAATATCAACAGAAACCAGACTAACTCAAAATGTGCAGGCAGACCGATATGGATCTAGGAATTCGTGGACTATTTTCTACTTTTTTTTTTGGCACGCAACAAAGCACTTTCGTAAAAGACACACACCACATTCTAGAGTTTTTAGAATTTACCACATACCCCAAAAGATATTACCAGCAACACTTCACGATGTATCCTTGAATGCAAATAGTCTCCAAGGGTAGGAACTGAGTGCATCCCAAGAAGCTTTTACAAAGGCAAAACAAATACCGGATACAGCCGATATCAGTTTTTCCCTTCTCACTTTGATTAGACTCATCCATGAAAGTAATTGATCGAGTTTAAGGGCTAATTTGTCTTACAATTTGGAGGTGTCATTGGTAGCCAATCTTCCCAAAAGCCTGTCATATTGTTATGCATAGACTTGAAAATAAAATTACTCCGACATAATCCAACATACTAAAATGGCGTGGCTACAGAGATGATTTTTCTGACATATAAATGAACTAAGCATTAAATTTGTAGTTGAGTAGCGAAGTAAAAATCCCTCACAATTGAAAATCATCATGAAAGTTTCTTATACTGACGTCATCTACCTAATTCAGGAAAAAACTCTTAAGGTGGTAAGTTCTAAGCGAGAGAATTTCTTGGCACCAAATTAAAGTCTTTACAACGCTTACGGAAACCAAATTTTGCACGCCACAGTCACTTTCAAAGCCTTCACAAAAGAAATAGGTTTCATAAAGAAATACAAACATATGTTAGACTCTGCAGTAATGAAAGAGTTTTTTGAGAAGAGAAACTCCTTCACAGAGAAAACTTCTTAGTAGAGATTGAGCGCCAGAAGGGATATCCTCTTTCGCCAACGGCATTGCTTATAAACAAAGAGCGAATCCACGTGTGCCTAAGAATACATTAATGTCATCATTCGTTTTCAACACAACCAGCACCCCACATCTAAAAACAATGCTTTTAAAGCAAACTCTTATAAAGCATTTGGACTTAATTGCGGGAGATCCGCAAACATTCCTTATTTTTTCCAACAACCTTATCATTGCCTACAAAAGAGCACCATATCTTAAAGATTTACTCGTAAACTCAAAGTTTTTAGGGAACCAAGTGTGAGAGACAGAAAAAGGTTACGACGATATTTTGTTGAATAATTTAATAGCGGCATGTTAACTTAAAATCACAACTGATGGGGTTCCGCCATATAGAGCAAAAAGAACAGCAACCAGTCTTGTTGGTTTATATGAAACCGCCATATTACAACGACTCATATTCCTCAAAACAGACTGGAATTTTTCAGATTTTGCTTAAATCACGTTATTCCATGTTTGGATACTTTCACTCAAAGAAAAAACAGTTCAAGCTTTACCTACTTGGTAGCGTCAGATGGTGAACTGCCTACCTGCCCCCCACATCACATTTAAAGTAAAATAGCTCTTAATTTCAACGTAAACCTGAAACTTTTATGAGATTTCCAGCACACCAATTAAAACAAGTCAGCCCTGCAAAGACACAATGGTTGCTGTGCAGTTTTGGCTGCATCTTGTTTTTACATGTTACAGCGGTCCATTTACTTTGGTTAAAACATGCACAACGAATTTTAGCATGCCGAGATTCACCTTCATATACAAACTGGAAAGCACACATTCCCAAATAGAGGACAACGAAGAACTCTGTTCTTACCAAGTTACACACCGTGTTATGTGAAAATGCGTCGTGTGCAAACGTTAGACGTGAGCCATTTTAGGTAAAATTCTATATAGAAGAAAACTTTTTGTTTTTGGAGGCTATATCATATTTTGTTCACAATTACTGTGATCCCAATTTCACTATAACTCTTTTCTGGAAGTGTTTATTTCATCGATGCTAATACTTGACGGATGTCTGCTATCTGCGGTCTATTAAGCACGGCTTTATCTGAATTATGCATGCACCTATTACTTACTGATATTTCATAGCAAACAAAAAGATCTGACAAGTTGAAAGTAAAGACTACTTGTAAATAATACTTTCTGCATTTTATCCCTTAAATAAACGTCTATTTCAAATTTGAGTGTACAAAGCATACCCTGTATAGACACTTGACTAGTGTACTTGATTGTTGACAAAACAAACACCTTTGAATATATTTGTTTAGTGAGAGAAGGCTTTGTCTGTCTGGGGAAGCTTTTCTCAATACTTGTCACTTATGACAGCGTGGATAACAAATAATCTTGGAAGGGGATATTGCATTAACTATTATGAATTAGAAGTTTTTTTTCATCAGCCAAAAAGAAATAGAGGTATGCAGGGGCGTCGATTTGGGGTGAACGGGGGGACATATTCCCTCCACTTTTTTGAGAGGAGGGGACACTAACACATTTGTCCCCCCCCCCACTTTTTGTCACCTGAAACTAAAAAG
>WURT03034948.1:0-15062 GCA_009936505.3 Holothuria glaberrima
TGCCAATATTTAAATCGCTTGCCATTAATAAATGAAGGCAAAATCTTAAATATTCCCGTCCACATCAACCCTTATTTTATGATAGTAGATATCATGAAGTATATATACATTGAAGATGAAATGGATAAAAAGCAAAGATAAATACAGGAAAAGGGAGGAAAAACGAACTTCCAGACAACCGTAGTCATCGTACGATAATGGGTGTAAAGAAAAGCCAACAACTTTGCATACGGTGCTGGACCGCACTGAACCTCTCTAGAATGAAATCTCTAAACAAGAATGCACATTGACTCATTTGCTGGGAGATAAAAAAAACAGCAACTACTAGATCGAATAAAGCCAACACAGCAGTTTCTGTGTGGTATATACATTATTTCCTCACGAAAATGAAACAAGTAAGTACCAACCTTAGAATGATCAAAGTAGGTTTGACATCATCGTCTGATACCAGGGGGTTTTTTGGTCTTACCTGCTTTCGTGCTTATATGACGGCTGGATAAAAAACGATCATGAGAGGTAAAAAAATCATTTTATACTGGTAAAATGACCATTTAATTTGTACGGCGTTACCCAAGACCTTTTCCGGGTACCATCCTTTATACGATGAAAATACAGGCTGGTGATAACCTTGGTAAGAAAGCAAAACCGGACTTCATGTCCTTGTCTACTGCCTGGCTGGAAGTTTTTCTCGTAGCTGCTTTCGTACCTTCTAACTGGGCCTAACATTTTCAAAGCAGAAAAGTTGTATAACTTGGTACCTACAGTTCACCTTTACCAGCTAAGGTGGTGCCACTCTCCTCAAATTCTCACGATCGCGGTATAATGTAAGAAACTAACATGAAACAACTGACGGACAACAGCGGTTTGGTCAAAGAGTTTCTGAATTAAGGTATATGTGTGGTACCCTCTTTCTTCACAATGAAAATACGGTTGGTACGAATATAGATCTTTGGTATGAAAGAAAACTTCGTTCAGGACATCATGCCTTTGTCTAGTACCTGTGCCTTGGTATAACATACCCGTCAGCTTAAGCTTAGTCTAAACTTCCCCTCTATTGTTATAATACAGGCATTGTTTCTAATGTAAGATTTTCTGTCTAGTACCATCCTTCTTCACGGCAGTAATACAAGCTGGTACTTACCTTGGTATGAAAGCAAAATGGACATCCCGTCCTTGTCGGATACTTGGAAGTTATTCTCTTAGCTGTTTTCGTGCCTTTCTAACCGTTGGAGTAACATCGTCAGATATGATAATTTTTGAACCTTGGTAAAGTTTACCCTTCAGCTTAGATGCTGCTGCTCTCAGAACTTTGTCTCTGTCGCTGCAACGTAAGAATCTGACGTGAATCGGTCGAGGTGTCTTTGAGTTTTGCAAACATGACTCCACAGGGGTTCGATGGACCCTCTCCAATTCGATAGAGTGAAAATATTTTAATGTTTCCAATATGACATGCTTTATTTGAGGTATTTCATCCGTTTCAGGAACTCCAAAGGAAACAAAATTCTGCCTTCTCGATCGATTTTCAAGATCGCCTAGCTTGGGTGTCATATTTTGCTCCCTTTTCAGTAGCGAATCCTTCACTAGATCTAATTCCTTTTTGTCGGCTTTATTCTTGACGCTTTCTTTAACTTTGTCCACCTCATTTTCCATGAATTCAATAGACTCTGTCATGTCAGTAACAGCTCCTTTGAGTGATTTCAATTCCTTTTGCATAGCTTCAATCTGGGGAGGAAGTGATTAAAGCTTACTCAGCTGTTCCGTTATTATGTCCAGTTTTTGCTCCATTGTTACAGCTTGTCCTGTATCTTGTCTCCTACTTTCTGCCTTAGTATCAGTTCTGCTACTTTGGTTTCGATCTCTCAAGTTGTAAGTTTTAAATTTCTCCATGTACTTGACAAATCTGTCAGTAAAATGAGATAATACCCTCTCACCATCTTTATTAATCTTCAAGCAGAATGAAAATCCATACTATTATGAAGGATAGAGATCCAAACACGTAAAAATATGTCACATTTCCAGTGCAGTCCGCACACGTGGTTTCACCCAGCAGTCGCCATCATGATTCTAGCATATATTACATAAGTTTATTACAATGCACACTTTTCCAATATGAAGAGTCTTAAGTCATAGGCCAACATTACAGAAAAACAATTAACACCTTTAGGCTATTAATTCTAAAACCAGTACTTTTAATTCGATAGAATGTTTCAAACGTAAATTTTGTGCTAAGAAATTTGTTTATGAATGCACTATGAAAATCTGCTTAACTCTGTCAAACTCTAAATACTCCTTTTTTGATATAGATTGTTACTTTTCCCCCAAAGGTCAATTGATGCTGCCTGCGACTCTGAACACGGCCCAGGAGCACCGTATTTAAAGTCGAATTCAGAATTCAGAATAGGTAATATAACAATGAAGTGGAATTAAATTTGAAAAAAAAAAAACACAAATCAATACGAAATGTTAAAAAAAAAAGCAATCATAGCGAATACTTGAACGTTTTATGGATCGTACCACCCTTCTACCTGGAAAAGAGCACCACCGCCTATAAAACAGAATAAAAACGGTTGTAGTGTAAATTTATGAGAATTTAGTCTAGGGATCAGCCACGTTGAGCATGTTGCCCTTTCATCTGTGAAGAGAACTGTTATGAACTTACTTTATATACAGATTATGCTGTACACGATAGGTAACTTTTACGTCTGCAAGGAAATTAGGTAGGGGCATAGACCTTACATGTAGCAGGGTCAAACTGCTCTAGCCTCTTGAAGTAGTGTGATGTTATAAATATTCTCTAACAACTTCTAAATAGCCATGACTCAATTTCCAACAAACAAGCAAACAAACTGTGTTTTTTTATGAATTTTTTGCTGTTTAATCATACTCGAACAAGATAAGCATTTAATTCTTGACTGTTTTAATTTTCTATTTACAGAACATGCCAATGGTCATCAGAGCCACACTTATGAGAGGTAACACAATATTTCCTATCATTCATAAATGCAAAATTAATTAATTCTGTTACCTGGATGTACACATTTTTTTAGGGTGATTAGAAAAGTTGTAACTTTGACATATATGTCTAACATTTGAAATCTTTGCAAACATTTTGGAAGGCTTTAATGCTACGACAAGTTTTCTCGTCAAAGGATGATGAGATAAATTTAGGAGATGGAACAACAACAAAAGTTAAAATTCCCATATAAGTGATCTAAAACGGAATGCTCCCATTCAACAAATATTATTTTCATACTTTTGAAGCATACTATCGCAGAGAAAGTTCTCCCGATCTCTAGAAGTACTCCGTGAAGATGATAACTCAGAAGGTGGTCGACACTATCACTCTCTTGAAAGAGAAACTGGTAGGTAATGTGTAAATAGCTCTTTTTTATTTAAGGAGGTAGAAACATATCCAAATAAGGTTGGTTTAGTACTGGTGGAAATCACTTAAATTCATGATGAAAAGGTTAGTAAGTGAATTGTTACTGGTTTTCAGTTCAGTTAAGGTAATTCCATGGCGAAGTCCAGTATCAGGACACTGTAAATCCTAGGGACAGCAGTCGATGGTGTTGGCTACTTTAAGAAAGCAAAGTATTATAAGCATGTTCTTGCTATATGAGTGGAAATAACATTCACTTAGAAGAAAATTACTATGGACGTTTTTATGTAACTGATTGAAATGGTAATTCTGTAAGAGCTTAGGCAGATGAATTTAATATAAATCTGCTTTAGCACAACTAAAGATCTATTAAAATGATAAGTCCATCGCAAGAATCTAAATCCATGCCTGTTAATCAACATAAACATAATAAATTTTTTTCTTTCTCTTGACTTTTCTAGAAATTAAATCTACATACTTTGAAGAACCTCATCGTTATTGTGAAGTGGATTCCTGAAAATAGTTTATGTTGATCAAAGTGTAATCGTGCAAAACTGTCTTGAAGGAACTAAGTATTGATTGCAGACATTTAATTGTCAGTGTGTAACAAATGACAGAATACATGGAGGTTTGCGGAACCTTCAGAGTGCGTTGTGTAATCACACAACTAAGGTATAACAAAGTCAAGTCTGCATATTTTTCTTACAAGTATATAGCCTAATCATGAGGGAACATTTTAGGCTAGTCGAATCTGAAACGACAAACTTAACGCATAGTCGACAATGCGCCTTTCTGTTGAAGAAAGCCTGAATTATAGACGAAAACGAACAAAAGTTTTGAAAGAAGACAGTATTTATTAATAACTTTTTGAAAAGGATACCATATTTCAGGTGCCACGGTGGTCTAGGTAACAAGAAGTTGGTGGTCTGTTTGGATAACTATCATAATGACCTAGCATTTCTAGAACCAATTTCATCCAGAATGCGTGACTTGTTGCACCAACTTTTGAGGATAATTCTTCAAGTTTTCGATTTGATTATCAGGTTGATATGGCACTATAAATCAAAAGAAAATTTCATACTACAGATATGATTTACTACTTTGCACGTATGGACAGCTGTTTACTACTGCAATAGAAACAGGTTTTTCTCTATCATTAGTAGACTGCAGTGTATGTATATTTTATTAACAGACGAGCTCATTCTGTCCTAAGAAATCATGGAAGTCCGCCCTATGGAGTGCATAAACTGATCACTATTCGAACAGAGAGTAAACTCCCTGATTTGAATTTATAAGATTTTGATTTATATAAAATACAATTTATTTTAATTAAGGACTGTGTTCTATTAATTCCTATATATTCGAGTATTGTTGTGTGTTTACCAATAATGAACAAGTAAAGACTGGTTTATAAAATATCTATTGACTTATGTTTCAAAGATAAAGGTCATTGTCTTTCAGGAAGCTACTTTCACTAGGTAATTAAAACTAAATGAGTAACTACTTATCCGGCCATTATCATGTACGCGTACGTGTTTTGCTCATTATAACTTTGTGTATAACACCTACGCTCTGAGAACAATGATGACGCGTTCAAACTTTGAACTTAAACTTTTCAGCATTGAGACTCGGTTTCAGAGATGTTTCTTAAATCTTGAAAGCAAAATGCCAGTCTTTAATCAAAGAATTTCTATTGATGTTTTGTTTGTATGAAATAATACATCTTAGCATACTGACCTCCAACACTTATCTAAAAATAAATCCGTTCGGTAGTGATGACTTATTTGTGTACCAAATATACGGCATTCTATATTGTAATTGAATAAAATTTACAAATAATTTGTCGGCATTTAGCGTCACCACAGGTTTGCACTGCTTGTCAAAAGTGAAGTTTATATAAACTTCAGTTTCCAACAGTTCACCATGAGGCGTTACGGAAGAGGAGAACAAAACTCCAACTGCAGCACATGAATTGTAATCGTTTATTAAAACAATCGGACCATGGAAAGTGCAGCACCTAAATTATTGTCAAATATGAAAGGCTGACTGACAAGGAATTGAGTCAGAAACAAGAAACCGCAAGTTATGACACTGGACAAATGTGCGACATTACCGTAATAATCTTCCCAGAATCTTACGTTCCTTATAGTGTAGACAATAAATCCGACGAGAAAGAAAAAATGAAAAGACGTTTTACACTAAATTTCTATCTTTTTAACACAAATGCAGCTTGCACTGGTAACCATGTAATGTGTAAAATGATCAATTGAGAATGTATATCAACACCAATGTTTCATTTGCTCTTATGAACATACGAACTCCAAAATTCATCCCAGAACTGAAATCCGAAAGCACCTTGAACTTCAGAAATTTCAGATTTAGTGTTCCTATTTTCAAATCAAACCTTACACAAACGCTAATATCTTGAAAGGACTTTAGAATGTCTTTCACATTCTTGCTTTGCACGCTCCTCGTACATACATTATACAAGTTATTTGTATTATTATGGCACAATAATTGGGATGATTGAAAATCCGAGGCTTTTAATTTCATCCCTCCTTTCGTCCCATTTTCTGCACCAAAAAGGATACAACTGGTCACTACTGCAATTTTAGCCTGTTATAGAAAAACAAAAAAAACCACTCCTACTTTATGTTTCGTGTGATGCGTATTCGATGTCAAGTAAAGATAGTAAACATCTTTTATCTAATGCCGAAAAATAAGTTGTTAACCCAGGGCTTATGGGCCTTTCCCCTGTTCTAGCCAGGTCCGATGTCCCAGTTTCCAAGCCGAAGGGTGAGAGTGTCATGCTTTGGGAATTTGTATCGAACAGTGATTTGCTTATCTGCAGAAAAAAGATTGTGTCGAAAATGAAACTGTGAAATATTGTGTCCTCAGATAGAAAAATAAATATAAAAAATATTAATAATTAATATATATATATATATATATATTAAAACATTGCTAGTGTGTTACGGTAGGGTGGATGTTTGCGGCACAACTTTTCTGTCTACAAGAAAGTGGGCAAACTTGCTAATCCCGAGGTTTGTGCGTATTCTGTCTATCATTACTGTTCCTTTGAAGCGGTGTCCTGGTACATGTGCAAGATTATAACATAGCCACGGTGTGATGATTAAATAGCAGTATGACAAGGAGACGATGAGTGGAAATTCCCAACTGTTAGCTACTAACGATGAATAATTTATATTTAGAAAGATTAAAATGACAAATGGCTTCAGATATGGTGGTCAGAAAGATGCAACTGTCAGCAAAATGAAAACAAAATTTGTCTTTTTTCCCGATACCGAACAACATCTTACTTCAGTCAGCCGGGTGATATAATTCATAACTCACTAAAAGTATTCCTATGGCGAATTAAGGATTCCCCATTGTTTGGTCCTTGAGATTTTAGGCATACAAAGAAACCCCCTTATGACTAAACATTCGACAGGAATCTTTGAAATCAGTTTAGTTCAAAAGAAGACCTGGAACAGCGTGATATGATCATACTGAAGGAAAACTTGAAAATATCAATTGCACGTCCTACTTACAAAAATTGAAAAAGGTAAGACATCACTGCTTGAATATAGTAATTTACATTAAGTAAATCCGAAGTGAATTGTGCTGTTTCGGGACACATCGATTGGACTACCCCCTAAGATAGTAGAAGACTTGCCGTATCTACGTTATTTATATACCTACATAAATTAACAACAGCCAGGACGTCCTAAAGATCTAGAGCAGGAATATTTACCTTGTGATAAATGAAATTTTAAATTTGCATTTGCACGGCCAGGGAAATGTTTATACTAAATTGATATCCTCTTCTTGACGAGTTGAGGGCTATGATGCTAAAAGGATTTAGAATAGTTGGATTATTAGTTCAACCTGGTGCAAGCTTAGTAAATTATCATAGATGGTTTTCATCTGTTACTCATTACCTTCCCTTTTCTAGACTTCTGCATGAGAAAATTTTCGGGAGTCATGCTAAGCTCCCTGAACAAGATGATCGCAGAGTCGTGACAGGTAGCAGGTTAGGGAAGTCTGCAAGGCTTCACATAGATTATCTCCTTTTAAAAAAATCAGCTTCTTGAAACCTTTCGATTAAATGTTAGTCTATTTTAACCTGCTATAGACGCAATGATTACATATGATTAGAAAGATATAAATAATTCTCTCGTATAACCGCAGTTGAGAATAAAGTCATGCAATGTTTTCCTTGTAATTAACTGCACGACAATGTGTTCAGTCCTAATCTAGGAATAAATGCTAATAGCTTGAAATGAGTTTATAGTAGAAGATAGTAAATGTTTGACAATGGTTCATTTAGATTCAAGAGGTCCATTAAATGACTTACGCTTTCGATTTCTTTTATTTTTTCTATTAAAGGGACCTTTGCCAACTCGTTCAATGCCTTATTGATTGAAAGCAAAACAAAATTTATAAAGGTTGTTTCTTACCCACAAAAGTAACGGTCTCTTGTTTTAGTTATTTACTTTTCACCAAATTCCATACTTTTCCTCCTGAGTAAGCTCCGTCAGTAGATCTTTATATTTTGCAGAAGAGACGTCACCGTTGACCTCTTGTAATGACTTGAGGTGCACTTCTCTGAATCATCATTGTAAGATGTTTGCCAAGAATACTAATAATCAACTACAAACATGGTGACTACGTGGAGGTTGGGACATTTTCTTGTTTTAGGATTAGCAGTGATTCTTGGAAATGCTATGGCAGAGAGTGGTAAGTTAAACGTTTACCTTTCATGACTGAATGTGATTCTTTAATATGAAATAAGTGATAAATCCTTATTGGTAATAACATAATTACTTAAAGATAATGTTCTTACACAACGTTATGGTTTATTTAACTCTAAGTGACAAATGCTGACAGGTTACAAGTTGCATTGATTGGAGAAACGTCCTCATTTAAGTGTAGTCGCCACAAGGCAGCCCATCAAATTGTGTGGTCGTTTGGCATTCAGAACATATCCATAAGTTCACGAAGTGACAGTAAGCACACCATAGAGGCTGACACTATTGACGGCATTTCGATCATGAGAATACGCAATATTCAGTTTAGCGACGCTGGTGACTACTCTTGTAAACAATATTTCCAGTATATTCGACCAAGTGTGAGCGTTTTCACTCTGAAAGTTCAAGGTGAGTCAGCTTCCTTGATGTTATTTTGTTTGTTCTGAACTTACTTTCTGCCTTGGTTTCTACATGTGTTAAATTTGTTCCTACACATCGTAATCTCGTTGAATATCTTTCACATTAAATGGTTTCATACATTTCTCATGTACTCGGTGATATCAACAGGCTTTAAGTTTAAGGCAGCACAACACAGAAACGTGGTATCTGAAAAATATCCAGCTCGCTGTGTGTAGAACGATAGTAGACATGTAATGTTTTATTCTGTTTCTGGCTACGGATTGTACAAATTGTGACGTGCAACATATATTCTTCATCAAGTAGGAATGATGAGTATTTTATCATATTATGCCATGAGCAGGATACAAGGTACAAAATGTTGTAATGTAATGTTTTTATATGTTTTGTTCTTGCAGAACCTCCTCGCTTAAACGTTCAAAGAAATATATCAATTGAAAACGACACCATAAATGCAAATTGCTGTGTGGGTATAGCTGAAACAGCTGAACGGATATCTGTTTTTTGGTTGATGGACAGGGATCCGTTCTACCTTCGTAACAATACAAAGATGTTAAAGGAGAATAAGCAAGGTTATATAAATGTCTGCAGCAGAGTGTCCTTTTTCAGTAACCGTAAGCTTAATGGCTTGCTTCTAACATGCCTTGTTCGGAATGAACTTAACCTGTCTACGTCGTTAATGCTAAACGTTATGTGTGAGTCGTGGTTTCATTTTTCCATGCGAAGTTAGGTCTGAGCTAAGAAATAACGCCAAGGAGAAATGATTGGCACATGTAAAGTCATTCCATTTCACCAGTATTTTACAATAATGCCGTTTATGCTTAATGATAAGATGGTTTTTCATTCTTTTAAAATGATCATGCCAAGATGATCCCACAGAACTGACGGTCGTAAGGGTTGGCAATGAATAGGGAAATTCTGGCAACGAATAGAGAGGATATGTCCTTCACTGCCACTTAATTTCATGGCCTTCTCAAGGTTAACTGTACTAGGTCAATAATGACACAGGGGTTTCTTGAAAAGAATACCTTTGTCAATAATATTATTTAAAAAATCAGATTCTGTGGAAAATTTACACCGATATAAATCGATATTAATTTTGTCAAATTCAAGCCCCCAGGACGTTATAAATGATAGAAGAAAAGTAAGCAATTAATTACAAAAACTTAACACCTATACGACGGCGATTAAACTTGTTCCCTGCCGTCAAGAGAGTTGACACCACAGAATTCTGTGATTATCAGTGACTTAGAAAATAAAATGGAACATTTGTAAATCGATCTGCTAGTCAATAAAACTCAAGTAAGGGAGTAGGCGCAGCTAGGGAACACCTCGTTTATGAGGTTTGCTTTATGACTAGATAGATTTTAGGCTGACGGGTATTTTATTGGTTTGAACGACTGTATGTTCTATGGGATCAACTTCTCATGTGTTTTACTGACAGATCGGCCGATTGTAAGAATGTTAATGACTTCCTACGTAATTGTTATCAACGAAGAAACTGACTTCAAAGTAATATGTGAGGCTGACGGAAATCCTCTTCCTGTCATAAAGTTGCAGAAGAAAGCCCAAGTATCATGGTCACCGTTGAAAATGAAACCTACTCTCATTTCAATGACTGTAAACAATTCTTCTTGGGTTTTCCATTTTGATGATGTCAGCAGTTCCGTTGTAGGAAAGTACAGATGTTCAGCAGTGAACCGATTCGGTGAAACATTTTCTACAGAGGCAGTTGATATTGTTGGTATGTAATCTTAAAACCTGGGTCACAAGGACACACTTTCAATAGGCCTAATCGTACAACCAGCTCTTCATTTTGAAAAAAATGCATTATTTTATTTCATTTGTCATTAGTGTTAACTCTGACATTTGTTTTATTTAGGGGTCTTGTTGTGTTAAGTAAGTAACTTATGGATATACATGAAACTTCGACTTTAATATTTCTCTTCAAATAACGAATTTGCACATGAGGGAAAATGTCAACAGACCTTATGCATATGATGTCACAGAGCAAAAAGTATGCCCCCCTTTGGATGAACACGGGTATCATTGCAAGTTACATCAACAAAGTATGCAGACAGCTGATTCGTCAACCAATCTGATACGCGCGTAAGTCTACTGCACGCTCGCGGCGAATTCTACTGCGTGCAGCCACGTGCTCATTGTTTCCCTCCAAACATGACATCAGTGTGACGTCAATGCATAAGGCCTATGTTTTGGAAATTTAAAATTAATGTTCTACATACGGATTAATAGGGAAGAAAGGTGAGAGATATTTGCAGTGAGTAAAAAATTGAAGTCTGAAAGTTAAGCAGTAGTCATTCTTTTCTTACAGAAATTAAATCAAATGGAACCACTATACTGTACATCCTAATCGCCGTTGTGGTAGTCGGAACGATAATATTCACGTTCATTGTGAAAGGTACATTTTATGTAAAATTCACCAGTCCGGCAGAATCTCCGTTTTCGGAAATACTACCTGTCTCCAAAAATGGAGATAATGTACGTAAAATATTTCATAAATATTCAAAGCATTATTCTCCTAGCAGTCGTTTCTTACACACACTTGAATTGTTCTGTAACACTTTGTTATAACGGTGTGGTTAGCAAAGCGAATAAACAGTTGTTTCGTCGAAAACCGTCTCAATATAAATTGTGCTGTGAACAGATTACCCACACTGGTAAGAACTAACCCTGTATATGAGTTTAGTTGTCGCAAGTTAATTTGTGTTCTCTTTTGATAACGATTCATTCAGTAGTCACACTGCTTCAGTTTAGAGTTAGTGGCGATATCTATGCAGTGATTAACGTTAACACTGGTAGCACACATAAATGGTTTGTATAGGGTTGAGCTTCTCGGGGCAGGATTAATACTCGTGTCTTTTCTGGCGGTATCTGCATTTGAGATTGTAAGTAATTATGATAATGGTTTAAGCCAGCCTTGGCAACATTTTTAATGCAACATAGTCTTACTGCAGGGCCTTTAAACTAAGACTTACAGTGTACACTTGCTTGCAGTGAGAACACGAATTATCGATCACACGCAATAACGGTCACGGTGTGTGAGGCGACTGTACTACGCCTATTAATGAGGGTCATTGAGAGATGTCCATGCTTTAATCGGTATTTTCTCAAAATGCACACGGTGGACTCCCAATAAGTGCACGGATAAATTGTAGATAAGAAATTTAGGAACGTGAATATGCATGTATTAAACTGTCCTAAGCAGGTAATAATTTTCAAGAAGGGTTTTAAATGTTAAGCCTTTAATTTTTTATTATCTAAACCATATCGTATTGTGGGTAAATGTAAAAATGGCGTTAAAATTGTCTCCGTTTTTGAAGACAATTGACTATCTCCGAAAACGGAGAATCCCCCGGACTGTTCACGTATGCTGAAAGTGACAGATGTTTCAAAAAGAAGCAAACGTACTCCATACTTTCATCTTGATATTTTAAGAATTTAACCAAAGAAGACAGTTCCTGTTAGATAATAAGCTTAGGGCAAGGTGAAGACAGAGCCAATAAACTGTCTCTACCCTTCCGGCTAAGCACAGCCAGCCGAGAGAATAAAGCAATACTTTCGTGTGTATATATAAATAAAAATATGCATATATATGTGTGTGTAAACATATATATATATATATAATAAAAATAAGGTCAACGTGTATTCCGATAAATAATAGATAAACAGACTGAACGCAAATCATAGTTGACAAAATCGGGAATACTTTTAAAACAAATTTATTGTTAAAATTTTCGGTCCTACCTAGGACCTTCGTCCGCAACTACTAAACTGGCAATTCGAATAAAAACAGTGACAATAGAGAAGCGTAGAAGCAGCGATTAAAGATTTAAAGCCTAAAAGAGTTCAAAAATGAGCTGCAACCAATGTAGCATTAAAAGAACACAAAAGGTGTACTTAAAAGAACTACTAGGATATAAAAGAAAGCAGAAACAAATGGTAGATACCCGAATGTACGGTGATGTGCTGTGATAAAACTGCCCAGAGAGCTGTAAAAGCTACATAAAAAGGTGTACTGAGGAAAGCTATGCAAAACCAACCTACCTAGGGGATTAAGGGCGCTGACTGACCCAAGACAAGAGGTCAGTCAGACCTTTTAAAACTTGTACGGAGTAAGAAGTACTAAATTTTTATTGACACCTAGAACATAAGAATTAAATCTTAAAATCCATTCAATTTCTTTACGTTTACGTAAGTTTGATGAACTGAAATTGGAACCTACAAGAATGGATTTTAAATTAACAAGAGAATGGTTTGGAAGGTTAAAATTTTCCGCCACTGGAAATCTGGACAAGTTATCCCGTATGGATTTATTATGATTATTAAATCTTAAACGAAAAGCAGTACCTGTTTCTCCCACATAATTACCGAAATTGCTGATATTACAATAAAAATATAAACTACGTTGCTAGAATCGCACGTGAGGGAAGGGGGCTTAATGGGCCACGTGACATTGGGAATAAAAACTTTGGGTCCTATAGTGATATGGGAGAAAATCTGACATCTAGGTTTCTTACAACCCATGTTACCCCCTCCCGTGCTATGGTTTTCCGGGAGCCTTGAAGACGTGAGCAACGTTTTTAGATTAGGAGGTTGGCGAAAAGCTAGAAGGGGAGGCTGGTTGAAAGTGGTGTTAAGGGAATTGTCTTCCTCTAAGGACTGAAAATCATTCCTAAGGGTACCGATCAATCTTTTAATTGTAGGGTGGTAGCTGGTGACAAAAGGAATACGGGAGCTGGGGTTTTTGATCCGATATTCGAGAAGCTCCGAGCGGCTACGCACTGTTAATCTGTCTCCTAATAATGGGGATTGGGTAGCCAGCTGAGAGGAAGTAGCCGGTTAGCCGGGAGATGTGTTCGTCGAAATCGATAGGGTCAGAAAAGATGCGTTTAATCCTTAAGCATTGACTAAATACAATAGAATGCTTAATAATTTTAGGATGAAAACTGTTGTAGTTAAAATACATGTGCGTATCAGTAGGTTTGGAATAGACTGAGGTCGAAAGATGATTACGTTTGACAAGAACTTCAAGGAAAGCTATTTCAGTGAATGATTTTTGAAAAGTAAACTTGATAGAATGGTTAAAATTATTGGAATGTACTTTAAAACCATCAAAAGCATCAATACCATGAGTCCATATGAAGAAAAAATCATCTATATAACGGCAGCACTGTAGGGGCTTAGAAGGAAACGTGGATAACAAACCCTGTTCAAGTTTGTACATAAAAATGTTAGCAAAACTAGGTGCCATCTTGGTACCCATAATAGTACCATTAACTTGTAGATAAAACTTACTATTAAAAGAAAATAGTTGTTACTTGAAACTTAAAATGGGACCCATGTCATCTATCAGCTGGTGATCAACAGAAAGTTCCCGAAGAAATTCCTGGTAAGCTAGAATACCTTCATCCTGAGGGATATTGGTGTAAAGGGACGACACGTCCATAGTTACAAGGAAAGCGTCCTGGGGAAGGCCATGTATAGAACTAATAAGTCTAAGAAAATGGGTGGTATCCTGAACATAGCCAGGAATATGTTTGAGAAGTGGGTTCAGGATAGAATCAACGTGCCCGGATGAGTTCGCTGTAAGGGTCCATATTGACGAAACGATGGGTCTGCCGGGGGAGAACTTTATGTTACACGGCTAAGGAACGGATTCGTTCCTTAGATAAATTTCCTATAGCCTAATGGGCAAGACTGGGGGATAAATGAGTAGTACCTGGGTATGAGTTCCTTCACGGTAGCTCCATCCTCAGATAGCTGATTACACAAAGTCTCAACCTTATTTTTGAAGGAACCGGAAGGATCATCCTGCAATAATTTATATAAGTGACAATTGCTAAGTTGTTGTTCAGCTTCCTTTATATAATCTGCCTATTGAGAATAGTAGTGGCTCCTCCCTTGTCTGCAGGTCGGATAACGATGTTGGTGTTCTTTCGCAATCTAGCGGTTTTAGCAAACTTATCGATGTAATAGTTACGGCCTTCCGGTGGTGTCCATTCTGATCTTTCATGAGTGGGAAGGCCAGTAGGTGCCTTTGTTGGGCGGTCTTCATTGAAATATTCCTTTAGTCGGATGCGGTGGACAAAGTCGAAGAAGTCGTGACATAGACCTGCCGGGTCTAATGGGCGAGAAGGGCAGAACTTAAGTGAATTCTGAAGAACGCCCTCTTCATGTTTAGAGAGAGTGTAATCAGAAAAGTTCTAGAATTTACTAGAGCGGTTAGGTTGGGAATTCCTGGTTATCTTATTTGGAAATTTGCTAGTGAGATAAGGATGTCTTGCTTGATGTAGATCATGAAGTAAGAAGTCTTTAGAAATAAGATTATCCAATGCAAATATGCAAATATATATATATATATATTTATGTATATATATATATATATGTATAGGTACGCATGTTTGGGTATGGGTCTAGTGGAGGAGAAATTGTGGGAGGAATGTACTGTGAAACCAACTGAGTGGTGCCGTTTCATTGATGATATCTGGGGC
>WURT03034959.1:2196-15062 GCA_009936505.3 Holothuria glaberrima
TTTGTTGATAGCCCCAACAATATTTTTCCAGGAGTATTAGAATTTACCTCTAATTTTAGCCAGTCATCTTTATCTTTCCTAGACCTTACTGTTATTTTAGATAATGGTTTGAGTTCTACAGATGTTTTTACTAAACCTCAATGCGAATACCCTTTGTACGTTCATTAAACTTCGTTTCATGGTAGAAAAGTCCTTAACAATGCAGGGTATAGTCAGGCCTTCAGGATAAAGAGTATCTTCTCTAAAGTTAAAGATAAAGAGAGACGTTTTCTTGAGCTTAAAATGATTTAATTTCGAGAAGCTATCCTGAGAAAATAGTCCTTCAGAATTCAAACAAGGCTGATAGTCTCTCAAGGGATTCCATTTTAAAAGGTACATGTTTCAAAAGTTTTATATTGCATTAAAAAAGTTGCCAAGGCCGGCTTAAACTATAATGTTTACTTACAATCACAAATGCAGATACCGCCAGAAAAAGACACGAGTATTATAAATCATGCCCCCGAGAAGCTCAACCCTGTACGAGGCATCTATGTGTGCAACTAGTGTTAACGTTAAACACTTTGTATAGGTATCCCCACTAACTCTAAACTGGAGCAGTGTGACTGAATGAATCGTTATGAAAAAGGAACACAAGTTAACTTGCAACAACTAAACTCATACACAGGGTTAGTTCTTACCAGTGTGGGCAATCTATTCACACCACAACTTATATTGAGACGGTTTTCGACGAAACAGCTGTTTATTCGCTTTGTTAACCACACTGTTAGTGTTACAGGACAATTCAAGTGTGAGTAAGAAACGACTGTTGGGAGAGTAAGGATTTGAATATTTATCAAACATTTTACGTACATTGTCTCCATTTTTGGAGACAAGTAGTAACTCCGAAAACGGAGATTTTCCCGGACTGACGGTACTGACGCCCAAGGCTCCAATCATTTCACCGATTGTTCTTTTGTCCACATGAGGGTGGCCATTTTGCTTTTCTGCAACAGCCACCTGATTCCCCCTCCCCCCTCCCGCTTGTCATTGGCTATACATTAGAATCGCGTCGCAGTCGGGTCAGTTATTTAGGTGCGGTTTTACTGCTCAGTTTGTAACCAGTAATCAGTTTGCAGTCGGGTCGGTAACTGCATTGTGTTCCGGCCTTAATTTAGTATTATGCGCACGTGCACACATGCACACTCTTACAGTGAAATACTCTGAAACTCAGACACTCATACTCACAGATACTCACTATTTCACACTCGTATACAGAGCTTTTTCTTTTTGTTATAGTAGGTAAGGGAGAATATATTACCCTCCGTAAGTAACAGGTATGGTAATAAAATAATTACTAATAGGTTGTTTGGATCAATTCAGATTAGCTCACATCATAGTAATTGAGTTTACCTCTTATGTGCTCCTTTACTCTCACATACATACATTATTTTAAAAGTGCAGAAGTTGATGACTATCAGTTTTACAAAACAAAGGTGAAACATTGTCGAATATTACTCCTTTATTAGCATCGGTATGATAATTTTTGTTGGAGGTCAAATGTCACCTGAGGTATTCGAGAGTCAAACCGGAAAATCTCCTTAACATGATAACTCAAAGTGGCAAGCATGGATAAATTTCATACTTAGCAGATACTTAGCAGCTAGATGCCTTATGGTGAGATAAAGAACCTTTTTTTTTGGTGGAGGTCAAAGGTCATGTAGGGTTGCGGGGATCAAACTCTGAAAACCTTGTGAACACAAGATCTTAATGTAGGAAGCCTGGATGAATTTCATACTATGTGTGTAGATACCTCACGGTAAGACAATGAATCTGTTGTGTTTGGTGCAGGTCAAAAGTTTTCTGGGGTCACCGGGATTTAAACCCAGTTAACCTCATTTACACGATATCTCAAGGAAGAAGCTTGGATAAATTTCATACTTAGTATCTAGATGTCTTATGTTGAGAAAAGAGTCCTTTTGTCGGTCGTTTGGGGTCACCGGGGGTCAAATTCTGAAAACCTTGTTAACATGAGCTGTTGATGTAGAAAGCTTGGATGAATTTTATACTTTGTATGTAGATGCGTTATGGTGAGACTAAGAACGTTATTGCTTTTGGTGGAGTCAAAGGTCATCTGGGGTCACCTTGGATCAAACATTGAAAACCAAGATCTTTATGTGGGGTCATCAGAGGTCCAAAAGCAAATTTTACCAAAAATTCCTAAGATTGTCGCAAGGGGGTCACCACAGGAAAAGCAAAATTTCACAAGAATTCCCAAGAACTTCAGCTGGGTCACCAAAGATCAAAACGCAAAATCTCCCAAGAATAACCAAGATCAAGTATGAACACATTATTTCCAGTGCGTTAAGATAGCATTTTGACCAGTGACTGAAAGAATTGGGACAACATGGTATTATTTGGAATAAAACATCACCGAAATCTTAATGCATTTTTGCATTCTGGTTTTACGTAAGTTACTGCTCCAAAACGTATGTTGTACCCTGTTAGGGGTCCCAACGTAACGGAGAATTAATGATGCCACCTTTAGGAGGAGAATATGCATGATATGAGGCAATCCAGAGACTTGTCCCTAGTAGAACAAAGTGGTGTTTGTGGTTTAAACTCTTTTATTTTGGAAGTACTATATATAAACATGGAAGATAAACATATAGGTCTCTAATCGTGATTCACCACCTGACGCAGTATGCAGAGTCCTGGGAGTATGAGAAATAGGTTGCGGGGAACTCAAAAGTTGTGAAAATTGTGTTGCTTTTCAGGTGCTCATGGTTGACGTTTTGATAATGAGTAATCGTTGTCATATTTTCTTATGCAGTGTACCATTTTAATTTGTATCTTAATTAGGGAACAGCTATTGACACCGATGTTTCAAGGCCTGTTATTACCAGCAGATGTGTTGTACTAATTTATTAGGGTTTGATAAATGGTCCCCACCAACCATTCAGAGTAGCAAAAGAGTAAAAGAAAAAATATAAGGGATGGTGGGTATTTATGTGATTGTTTTTGGGGAACGTGATTTCAAGATCCGGTTGATACAAACGTCACCTTCTTAATACGGTTCTTCTTTTATTAAGTTTTTGATGCTGGCGTAATAAGGCAGAAGAAAAGAGAAGGAAGTAGATGCTCGATATGTTAAAGCTGAATGTCACTTTGCCTGTATTCTGTTTCTCACATAGTGTGGTTGTGTACAGTTGGGTTTCTTTTTCTTTTTTTTTTTGTGGGCATTGCAAAAATTATCGCCATTTTATTCATAGAAGCCAGAAAGAAAGACCAAGCAGTGTCTGACGGAATGTTGAGATTATGCACCATTATCTAAGTTTAAATATGTGTTTTGTGAGAACAATAAAGCTTTTGACTTAACAATTTGTTATCGTTTTTTTTTTTTTTTTTTTGACTCAGAGACGATAACTGTTAGCAAACCAGTCTAAAACTATTTTTGGAGAAACCGCTCGTCACGCACGATCCCATATCACTTTATAGTCTTAGCGACGGTACCCTGATTGCCGTAATACAATATGGCTACACCAACAAATCAGAGACGTTATGCCTTACTTGAAGCAATATTCTATCCAACCAACGAAACAGAAAATATAAGATGCTTTTCATCAAACGACTTAACAGAGAAGTTATTTTGGAGAACAGGATTCGTGGGAAAGAAAACTTAGTCTTAACATTATCCCCATTATCTTCAAGAAATCTTATGCCCTCTTTGTTTGCACTCAGAGACGTCCATAATTCAACCCATGACGATTTTAAATTAACTAGAACTATTGAACATAATTTAATTAAGAAACAAATTTCATTCTGCAGAACAAATTTCATTCTGCGGAGCTTGATCTTGATATCCATACCTTGGGCGTTCCCCCCTCTTATGCGGATGTCATTGGTAATGTCTTTACTTCCTTCTCCCGTTTCTTAACAGCTTCTTTGTAGTATGATGGTGCTGTAAAGTAAAGGCAGAAACAATCACACATATTCACGGCAACCCAGGATACAAAACCAGAAAAAATATCATGTATGGTTTAGCTGGATGAATTTACAATGTTGGTATTTACAAAAGTAAATTTGAACTGGTATAACTGGGTATATTCTTTTGACATTAATAATGTGAAGCACGCTACAGACAAGGTTTTATGTTTTTGTAGCTGGAAAACAAGACGATAATTCTTTTCCAACAGAATGTAGCTCATGAGTATAAAATTTAACATTCTTATCAATGAGAGAGCCATATAAACATCACAACACTGTTTCGCTGGTATAAAGAAAAGTACTTCAGGAGGAGAAGAACACGAACCTAAATATGCAAAAAAAAAAACGGATATCGAATCTTCCAATGACGCAGCAAGCAACTTTAACATACATTTAGTGAAAATTCAGCTTTAAAATACGTTTCTTTAATATGTGAAGTGAAAAGAGACTTTGAAAGTATGCGTTAAGTACTGCCCTTTCCAACTTTATTTTGTGTACAAAATGTTTCAATCATATGAGTACTGTAGTATACAAAACAGCTGACCAAAATTGTGAAATTGCGACTTCAAATTTTGTTATCTGCTAAGTGTTAATATATTGCCATGTGTTTGGACCCCACCAGGAAAGAAGTGATGCTCTTCGCGTCACCACGTTATACTCAGCAAAGCTCTTTCTTTCATGTTAATGTGCACTCTGGAAGAAAGTTGTGCCACTTTGCCCCCGCCCTTGTGTACCACCTCTCGAAAAGCCTGGTGACGCTACTGGTGCCATGCAAATAGCACGTCTACAATAGGAGTGCACCCAAAGTATATTTGCAAAAGATTTACTTCATGTTTACATGATTGAAATTACACATTTTACTTACACTTAGTCTTCCGGAAAATTTCTGCGACATAGCGACAAAATGAATTAGTTCTCAACTTGTCAAATGCCTCTATTAATCTGTCAACATTGTGGGGTTGTAAAATGTTATAAATAAAAATGTTTCATTATTTTTTTTTCAAGACCGTTTCCAATGCACTGATATGAAAAGAATGGAAAAATTATTTGGCAAATGTGATCTTTGACCTCTGACCTTTGGCCTTTACAAATTTAGACATTTACAAATTTAGTAAAAGCGTTTGTCCTTATTACAATGAGCTGTATAAAACCCCTAAATTTTGAATAGGTTTTAAGATGTATCTTTAGAAAGCATCTGAGTAGTACTTTGGACATCATCAATCACAGATCATCAATCACATCATCAATTACGCAAAAGAAATGTGTTATCACATATCTATCCATCACTTGCAACTTAGATGGAGAGCACCAAATCGTTTTTCATTAAATTTTGACCTACACTTTGACTTTTGACCTTCACCCTTTGTAACCAAAAAGGCACTTTTTAGAATTCTGCGTCTCAACATATCCTCAACATATCACATGTCATCAACATATCACATGATTCAATGACTATTTCCAACATACTGACAGGCACCTAATCACAAAATCGATTTTTAACTAATCTTCCCTCTACCAATAAAAGTGCTTCAGCTTGATGCAGTTGTTGTGCACATAACAAACATGTAACCCTGCACATTCAAAGTACATAAAAGTTTTTAAAAGTTTTCAACTTTCATGTAATCTGCATATAACTCACACGCTCAAGGGATCAGGCGAATTTCTGCACACAATGACAGCCCCAAATGCTAAATCTTAACGCGTTATTTATTTTTGGTTAAGATACCTTATCTGGATGCAGCGAGGAAACAAAAGTGCGCCATGAGCGCCTGAAAGGAAGCCTAATAGAGAAACTGTACAACTTCTGAAACAAATAATTTTGACTTAGAGCTAAATGTTTAAATTGGTTGCGTGCAGTAACGCGCAATCTTATGTGATGCGGTTTTTAATGGATAGTGGTCGTTTGTCAAATAGCTGGTAATCAGGAAATGCCCCATCAGAAAGTCAACTGTGATTGGTCAGCCACACAGGTAAGGAGGCATTTTTTTTCAAATGTGACAAAGCCATACTGTATATACTGTAAGTGCAGGACTAGCAGAACAACTTTGACCAACAAACAAGTCAGTCGGCTACTCTGCAGTACTATAGCAATTTCAAGAAAAAAACATTCAGTGGGCGATTTTAGTTGTAAGTGTCTTTATTCAACATCAGAACTTTACTGCAATTCTTCCAAAATATTGACTAATTATAATTAGGACTTATTTTTTGTTAATATACTGCATTGTACTTTGAAGTAACATAGAGCTGTGGATTTATTTCATGAGCTTCTTTGCACTAGACACTTGAAGCGGCTGTTACACTTATAGCTGAAAGTTGGAGACATCCAGATTGGAGACCTGTATCTTCTACTGTGTCATACTGTGCAATTACTATCATGGGAACAACCTGCTTCTAGATTATTGCCTAAATTGCAACTGGATCCTATTCAACATTCATTATGGCTAAATTTCTGAATTGTTCATTACAAATAGAAATTGACCTTCCTGGCCTTCAAGTGGATCTTGATGTATTAATTTTCTTAGGCACATGCAGTCTTATGTCTGATATTCTTTCCTCTCAAAGGAATGCATGCAAAATTGCAGAGGTGCTGACCGATGACGTCTGATCTTTAGGCTATACTATTATCGATTGCATATGAGTGTTTCCATAAGAAGGGAGTCAGTAGATATCGTGTCCCACCTTACACTGTGATATATGTCACATTCAAATTGGCAGTGCATAAAAGCATTTAAGTAGAGGGAGATGGCCTCAGTCACAAGCTTAAGTGGTGCCTTATGTATTCCAAAATGCACTAAACAAATCAATAACTCGTTATGATATTATGTGCCAAAAACTGATTTTTCCCAGTGTAAATAGGACACCAGGAGCGTGACATTTACAAATTTAGTAAAAGCGTTTTTCCTTATTACAATGAGCTGTATAAAACCCCTAAATCTTGAAGAGGTTTTAAGATGTATCTTTAGAAAGCATCTGAGTACTACTTTGGACCATATGCATCTCTACTAATTCTGTTTGTGCAAAATGGAATAGCACTGTGAACAGAGTACAGATTCCCCATGTAAAACTACGTGTAAATTTTTGGTGTCCCACTGCAAATATAAATTTGTCATTTCAGTACAACTGTACTTGAAATATTTAAAAGTATCTTGATGTATTTCCAAGTACTATATAGTCACTATTTAAAAACGCAAAGTTTGCCCAATTAACATATGTGCATGTGCATAGTTAAGTTTTGAGAAGAAAGTTTCACTTAGTAAATGGGACACCGCGGGACACCAAGCGGTACCCCGTTTTTAAGGGGTACATTTCCACAAGCCCAACCCAGTCTCCTCATTTTATGCATTTCCATTCCATAGAAGATCAAAAAGCATACCATTTACAATGTTGCACATCCATTTGAAGAGGACTTAAATAATGTTTTCAGTTTTAAATACACTCTAAAAAAGGTCTGGTCAAATTTGAACCGAATCTGATCACAGGGGCACCGAACAGAAATATGATCAATTATGTGACAAGGTTTGGTTCAGAAATGATCAGAATTGGTTCATTTTTGATCCGGATCTAGTCAAATTTTTGACCAGATTCCTGTTCGGTGCCCCTCTGATCAGACCTTTTTCAGAGTGTAGAAAATCTGTTTCTGGTGTCCCGTTTACACGGGCAAAAAATCAGAGTATTTTGAACCGTAACTATTGTTAGGAATAATTGTTTTCAAACTTTTGACATGATTTGCACTTTTCCTGTACCCAAACATAAAAAGAAAAGGTTAAATTTCTAGTTAGCTTTTTATTATGGAACTGGAAATTTTACCTAAATGTCACAAGTTGACTCCCTTATGTAAGGAATCACCCACATACAAAAGTTTTCAAAGTCAGGTGCCATGCCCATTAAGTTTAAATTTGATCGGAGCACGATTCACAAGGAGTTGGCACACTTTTAAGGTGGGTGCATAGCCTACTGTTCCAAACCGACTGCACCTCGACAAAACATGTTTGATATCCCAGAGTTTGTCACGACGAGGACCGACTGTCGGATCGAAGTTGCGTCGGGAACAAACTTTAGCCCGCACTGCACTGAAACGACTCCGATCCAACATGTTTTCAGTCGCAGGATGTTCCGAACAGTGTGCGTCAACCTTTTCAGTTATATACCCCCTCGCAAACATGTACACTCATTTACTTAAACACCCTGATACTCAGACGCCCAAACACCCAAATACTCATAATCCACGCACTTACAGCTTCAGCTTCAAATTTTCTTTGTTACATTAGTTGAAGCACAATATCTCTCTCCGTACATAACAGCTAGTGTCATGAAATAATTAGCAGGTTGTCATGAAATAATTAAAAGGTTATTTGGATCAATTCAGATTAACTCACATCGTAGCAACTGAGTTTACCTTTTATGTGCTCCTTATATCTTACATAAAGACATTATTTTAAATTGACAAAAGTCGATGATTATAGGTTTTACAAGGCTAACGCGAAATATTGTCGAATATAAGTCCGTCATAAGCATCAGCTTCGACAATCTACGCGTATGAACATAAGAACACCTTTACGAAAATTCCATGAGTTCAAAACTGCAGCTTGTACTATCCTATTGATACGTGCAGTAAAGTGGAAAAATATTGCAGATTGCTACAAATGTAAAAAAGGATTCATAAAGGAAAGGTTTTAGCTAGAAGTGCTCGTTTGGAAACTGTTCTTTGAATTATTTTGAATTATTGAAATGTCTTTACAGGGTTCACATTCCTAGCTCAATTTGTGTGGATGTTTGATTGAGGTTCTTCAAATTATTTTTGTGGGTACAGCTATCAATCTCAACCCTTAGAGAAAGTTCAGCACGTTAAGTGAACTATTAGGATATGTGGAATAAAATGCAATAATATGCATTTCAAATTTGATTTAACGACATGATCTGATGGACAGGTTACGTAGAAAACTGCAGTTCGGGGAGTTAGTATTTGACTGAAGGTAGAAACTGAGCCGTAGAACCTCATCTAACTCACTAGCTAACGTGACTGAAGGTATAGCTAAAAGGCATAGTGGCTCCTTGCCGAAAAGATACAAAAAGTGTGGATCTTTTCATCTTGAGCTATTGCATTTACTAGCTGTATATAAAAGGTTTTCTCCGTTTCTTCCCGGAGAAAGCACGTACCAATTGATTTTTTATCAAAAAGAATTGGGTTTATATCCTGATTATAACCCATCCACAAGCCAAGTATTAGAAGTATATACACTTCCTACATTGGTTTTTGTGTTTCAAAAGTATTCGGATTTTACCCTTGGTGACCTCATGTGACCTCAAAACCCCACCAAAAACTTTAGTATTCTTTTGCATTATATGACAAATCCATAAATCAAGTACGAAAAGTTTCCTCCATTCTTAACTTGAGATGTCGTTTAACAAGGATTTCATTTCTTTTCTCAGATGACCTCACATGATCTTGACCTGTACCAAACACAATAGACCTTAAACATTGATATCACTCAACGTCATTTTGGCGGCAAAACCATGAAGCACATGACACGCACGAAGTTGACCTCCCACGGGTGTGTAAAAGACCACACGCATATCAGACCTGTACACTAATCAACTTTCTGCATTCTTTGGTGAAAATTGCAATGATACGGGGTGTCTTCATCGGAGGTCGCATTTTTTTTTTTTTTTTTTTTTTTGTGAATTCATATACATAAAATCTATAGAAGAGTTTTACTGAGTCATGTGATTGCGCGTCTTTAGCGATTTTGAAAGGCAAAATTGCGCGTCCATTTGATTTTGGAGGGCAAGATTGTGCGTGTTTTTGGGGTTGAAGGGCACGCGTCCATAGTGTCACAATAGTATCTATGGTTATGCCGTGTTCGTGTGCTGTAAATACGCTTAATGCTCGTGTGTTTTGCTCTTCAGTCCCTGGGAATCCAACTGTCGT
The DNA here is from genome assembly GCA_009936505.3 of Holothuria glaberrima. Taxonomy (NCBI): domain Eukaryota; kingdom Metazoa; phylum Echinodermata; class Holothuroidea; order Aspidochirotida; family Holothuriidae; genus Holothuria; species Holothuria glaberrima. The sequence goes on from WURT03034959.1 coordinate 12,089, forward strand.
GACGTCAGATGGAATCTCTCTGTAGGGGTTATCTTTTGACTATAAAGCGTCCACATGCCAGGTATTAGAGATTCCATGCCTCCTACCATGAGATATCTTGTTGACAGGTTTTCCATTGTTGTACTTCTGGTGACCTGAGACACCCGATACACATGGAAACGGTTTACCACCATAAACAGTATTTACTGTGCATGCATATCGAAATATAGCCCTCCTCTGTTTCACAGCCCCTAGGTTGTTCCGCTTAACTGCGTGAAGTACCCGCTTCCTTGGCGAAAAATTTCGCATTTCTTCCACAATCGTTCTCAGAAAAGTTCGGGGTATTCACATTGGAAAAGAAAACTTTGTTCTCTTCCCAGTGATATGACTTTCAAAATATTTGAAAGTGGTCTACAGTAGGCACATTTTACGGCAAGAAACGGAGTTAAAGTCAAAGGGGAATTTGAGGAAAAAGGCAAATCGACCATGAAACGGTGCATTAAAGGGAAGTACTGCGTTTGGAAAAATATCCCAAAGTGACACTAATGTGATCCTTTGCAGTCTTTCCCCCCTTTTTCAAACAAGAATCACAAATAACTTGCAGCAAATCAACACTAACCTCAAGAAATATCGATAGAAAGAAGCAATAATTTTCTAATCGAACCGGCTCATTATCGAACGATAAACCTCGCCTACATGCAACGTTTGTACTGCTGTATATTCATTAAGGAAGAGTAGTTATGTGGGTCATATTTACACTCATTACGCAATATGTGCTGACCTTGCAAGCAAGGCCAGCACGTATTGCGTAATGAGTGTAACCACCCCGTAGTATAGCAACTGTAGTTCAATCAGGATGTCGAACAGCAACTCCCTGGGCCAGCAGAGCCATGGTACAGTAATAGTAGAGTTTCTATGTATTTTACGAACGTCTGTACATGCTCTAGAGTGCGTTTGTTGTTGCCTGACGTAACGTGATATTAATGATTTAATTGGACGATCTCAAATGAAGGGTGACGAAGTTGTGGTTTTGCATGAATAATTGTTTGGGGTAACAAATTCGTCAGTTGCTACAAAAAGGTTAATTACTTGTTGATTAGTGTTCACCGGGTAGAAATACTTCTCCAGTTACCTCTCTTTCTTCGAACGGAACCCGATCGTATGTATAAGAGGATAGATTCAATAAAAAGTTTGACAAACTTAGTAATTCCCTTTAAAACTTCCGTATCTTTCGTTACCGGCGTCAGACTTTAATGGGCTAAATCGATCCAGAAAGGTGATTTTGTAAGCTATCGAGTGGTATAATTTATGAAATGTATAACTGAGTGGAATAGTAGGAACTTTTTCGAAAAAGAAAATATATCGATCCTCCAGCCTTTTATCTTCTTTGTTTTTTAAATGACGTCACTTGTTATTATTCCCTCGTTAAGTGCAACCGTGAATCTGGCTTTAGAACACCAGGAATTTTGATCACGATTTTGCCTCGTTTTGGTTAGTTTTGGTTATAAATCTAATATTAATTCAGTAAGAGGACTGCAATGAAGAAAATTTGGAAACTAGAAGCAAGTTGATAATATATTAAGGTAAAAAAATCCAGTTGAAAAACGACAGGTTGTGTTCGTTACGGCTCGGGAGCGAATAAATTGGGACATTCCACTCATTTGTAAGGTAAGATAATATACTGTGAACAGCGTCAGCATAGACTCGACGGAAAAATTTCAGTGACCAGCTTATTTGTAAAATGTAGCTTACTTAGATATGTTGATTGTGTTTAAAAATTTATAAATGCAGTACAGCATAGCTACCAGAAATGAGACCAGTGAGTTGAAAACCCTCTACAAAATCGACTTAGTCCTTTGTAGTGTAGGTCACCACCACAGAGCTGTACGTTCACCATCGGTATGTCATGGCCTCGCCTTTCAGAGCCTGGTAGACTGTTGCGCGTGAGATTTCAGAGAGGCGTTTGCCCTCAATATATTCTGATATGCTTTGAAAACCGTTTTTCTGACGGGACCTATTATTTCCATCAAAACAGCAGACTGCTTCCTCTCAACTAATATGATAAACCCATACATCAAGTACGGTAAGAATTCATCATTCCTATCCTGTAATATCGTGTTAACTAGCAATTTCCATGGTTTTTAAAGTTTTACCTAAATTGACCTCAAATAACATTTGCCCTTTACCAAAAACTATAGGATTAACTTCCTGACTGTAAGGCATCCACCTGCCAAGTATGACAAAAATTCATATTTCCTATCTTGAAATATCCTGTTTACCTGTTTATAAGGGTTAAGTTGTTGGCCTCAGGTGATCTGACATGACCTTTGACCTCCACAACCAACAATAGGTTTCTTTTGCTTTAAGTTATAAACCCACATTCCAAGTAGGAAGTTCCCATCATTCCTATCTTGAGATATCATGTTTTCACGAAATTACCAAAGTTTTGAAATGTTACCTTACGCGACTTCAGATAACCTTTGATTACCATCAAAAACAATTGAGTTCTTTTTCCAACTATTTAGCATCCACATGCCATGTGCGGGTATCTTCTATGTTTTGTACCTTGAGATATCGTGTTAACAAAAATTTTGGTTTTTTACCTCTGGTGACCTGACATGATCTTTGATCTCTACCAGAAACAAGTGTGATCTTTCTGGTAAATTGATAAATCCATATCCCAAGTATTAAAATTATTTATCATTCCTACCATGAGATTTTGCGCATACCCGTTATTCCTAAGGTTTTTGGAGTTCCACCTCCCTTGACCTCAGACAACGTTTCACCTCCACCAAAAAACTACTAAGTTCATCCTCTGACTATAAAACATCCATATCGCATGAAGGAATGATGATGATATGGGGGGGGGGGGTAAGTTAAGTATCTTATTAAGTTTTGTTGTTTCTTTCCTTTTCTCAGCCATCGCACTAGGGAGTTGAGCACTTCGTCAAGCCCGTGAGGGTTTTTTGTTCAACTTCCTTCACATCATAACTAA
>WURT03034970.1:0-15062 GCA_009936505.3 Holothuria glaberrima
TCCAACTCAAATTTAGCAATAAATGTAGCACCATTTTGCATCTAGCCCACCTTACGTGAGCAAAAATTTTCCAAAGGAGAGGGGGACACCCCCTCCCCTTAGACCCCTCCCCCAGGACGGCGATTCGCATATGGTGAAGATCCCCCCCCCCGTCTTTGGAGATGGATCCACACCCTTGACTTTGAGCAACTTTGTGAGATTCGGGCAAAAATGTTACTGCTCCCCAAAATTGAAGAGTCCCGAACGCTTATGTTTATTTGTAAAGATAGTCAGTCACCTTAAGACTGACCGTCTGAGATGGTTTTTGAAGAGCATTTGAAAACTATATGGGTCATCACTGTAATGCATAGGACTAATAACTACCATACTCGTATTGTACTATCCGGAGCGGACCATTGATACTGCCGGTAGGAGGATGTCGTCCGATCCTCCCTCAATACTGACTTGATTTTTCCCTCTCCCCCTTCCCCCAACAAAATTTGTTAGAGCGTTCATGACTCTATCAAGTATCTACGTTTCATTTCTATTGCGTCACCACGACATTCTGTTGGGTCTGCTATTGCTCACAGAATGATCATCGAGACATTACTCGGTGTAGCACCGAAATGGGTTTCACGAATAATATGCCCACATCAAGGACCACCCATTATCACATTTTCTGTTAACAAAGGGTATAACTAGATCTGTATTTTCCAATATATTTGATATTTTGTTTAACCTCGTGTAGAATCTCCGACGACCAGTCGACGCCTTCCGGTGAATTTCAGTACTACTCAATGCAACACAAACGCCGAGGTACTGCTCTTATATTTAACATAGAAAATTTTAAATATATGCCAAGCAGAAGAGGTACAGACAGGGACGGAAAACACTTGGAACCATGTCTTAGAAAACTTGGCTTCCACATAGAAGTGAAAGAAGACTCAACGGCAGATCAAATCAAGACAGAAATTATATCTGGTAAGTATTTTGTTGAGTCTCGATAAAATAAATAAACAGAACTGTAGGATTATGTAGTATGTGTACTTGTTGATTGATGCGCTTAATTATCCAGTATCAGGCATTTTCTTTCGTATCCTTGAAAGCCTTACACGTATACTAACATTTCGAATATGATTGCAGGGAACATGCACGTGGACGCATTTTTTTGTATATGTGGGTCGACTGTCATTCTGATCAACACAACTTCCCCAGCCCTTTATACTTGAAGTCGATCAATAGCACTGCCTTTTTTTTTTTGCTACTGGCCTGCGCAGCGGCTGTCGGTGGTTCCGCTATCCGGGTTTGCCGGCGATATCGCTTTCACAGCGACGCACTGAACGAAAAGCTTTGTTCACTCTACATGACAAACATTATTTATGCCCATGTATTAACGCCATACTTTTTGGTTTTGCTTTTGGTGTACCAGAAAGCTGTACTTATCGTTACGCAGTAGCAAACCGTCGTTACAGAGATGCAATAGACACAGAAGCCGACAAGTATGGTGGGTCAGGAGAGAACCGTTTGTACGACTTGAATGATGCCAGTTTGAGGAAGGAATTGTCTGTAGCAATGCTCATTTCACTCAATATTTGATTTTAGGATGTCATTCATGAAAATGTTTATGACTTTCCCATTTATATAAATGTCCTTGTCAATTGAAGGCTTTGTTCTCGCGGCTTTACAAAAGTTCAAACGTCAAAATATGCATGCTGTCACAAGACTACTAAATCAATACACGTTGTATAGCTCAAAGTTTAATAATTATGATAATGAGGAATTTTGTTCTTTACATGTAAACAGCTGCTCAGGAAGACCACAGTGATGATGATTGTTTCCTATGCATATTTCTTACTCACGGTGATGACGGTATTATACACGGTTCTGATAGCCAAACGTCAAAGGCACATACCTCAGTTAATCTCCAGGAAGATGTATTTGACCAGTTCCGAGGAGAAAACTGTGAAACGCTGATAGGCAAGCCAAAGATTTTTATTATACAGGTATTGGTAAAACTCATCCTTTTCTGTAGGTCTCCAAAAAATCATGGCTGTGCGCAAATTTTTTTCGGTAGGAGTTACCGGCTTCGCAGAACGAAATCATCATTTGGCTCTCAGCGTACCGACAAAAATTGCCAAAAATGCTTCCCATACTGCCGGAAAAATGAAAATGGCACTTTTCATACCTTACAGTTGCATTTACGTAATCTATCCTCATTTTATAATAACCGAAGATTTCAAGATCGATAAAAAGTGATGAAAATTTCAGGCGTGAGAGGAACTTTCCCTCCCTTATGTCTCCCCCGTCCGCTGTGTACGGCCATGCATGCAATGCTAAACTGTGATTCAATTATTACATATGCAATATTACTATATAATTATAGTTTCGATGAAAAGAGAGACTTATGCATCCGTGATGACATGTGTAGTGTATGTATGTGTTCAGGCTATGTACAGTATGTGTGTGTAGGTTTGTGTGTTTGTGACGCTTAAGGCTCGTCTACACGACCATACATTTGTCCTCGAACTTTGTCATGTAAATGTCTGAACACTTGCTTAGACACCTTCATACACGTTGGAAATTGTTCAGACTTGTTGGAAAAGACAGTCCACACGATCATACTTTTGTCCATTAGCATCGTCACACAAATTTATTATGTTTTAAACCAGACGTATGATCGTGTAGAGGGAGCTTTAGTTCGTTCGCACGGTTTCTCAAGAAAAGAAGCTGTGCCAGTTCTCGTACCTGGTATGTTAATTCCCAATACTGAGAGGAAGAACCTTGTAGCTTTTGGCGGAGGTCAAATGTCTTTTTAGGTCACCAGAGGTCAAAACTTTATTAACACAATATCTCAAGATAGGAAGCACGGGTACTGATCATGCTTAGTATGTTCCTGTACTTCATAAAGAAAAATAACCCTATTGTTATAAGTGGAGGTCAAAGCTTATCTATGGTCACCGAATGTCATATTTTGAAACTACATACTTAACACCACATCTCATGTTAGGAGGCATGTATATTTTTCATACTGCGCATGTGGATGCTTTAATGATTTTGCTAGATCTCAAAGGTCATCTGACGTCACCAGAGGCTAATCTCTGAAAATCTTGCTAGTGACATTTCAAGATAGGAAGCATGGATATTTTTCTTGTACTGAGCATTAAATTGACAGAAGTACGAGGGTGACGATGGCACAAAGTGTTAGGAAGCATTTGCATGCTTTCGCATAGGGATGCCTTGAGTGAGTGCAGGCATGTCTTATTTTGAGAGCATAGCTGTGATTGGCTAAAACCCTAGCCCAGTCTCTTACCCTAACCCTGGTTGGTCCTAACATTCTGTGCCACCGTCGTAGTGAGTACTCAGTTGCTGCTGGTAAAGGTCAAAGTTTATCTCAAGTAACAATATGTCAAAATCTGAAAAAATATGCCATTGGTATGAAGGGATATTTCATGCTTCGAGGTACAAAAATCTTTGATACATTGTATAGCCTACGGTATGTATTTGCCATGCTGAATACAAGAATCCTGTTGCTGATTTGTGTAAAAAAGGCCATTGATATAGCCGAATTTACCCAGTAATCGAGGCAACCTATAGGTTACGGGCACCCCGATATATTTACCTTCAGGGGGCCCGAAAATTTCCATGCACAACGCTTATTATCCCCGCAACTACATTCACAACTGGCCCGAAAGCCCCCCCCCCCCCACTGGTTACGGGCCTCCTGGAGGTAAACCCGGCTATGCCATTAGATGTTACCCCAGGGAAAATATAAAAACCTCCTAAGCATGATAACTAAAGGCAGGATTATTTCTTATACTGGTAAAGTATGGATTTTTCACATTGATATAGGCCTTTCACATGCTCAGAAGCTACTAGTGCTGCTCTGGTGAAATTTAAAACCACTCAAATTAATTCATCGAAACCGTAAATACACTTCTGCATTTCTGGTTAAATCAAACTTATTTGAGCTTTTTATGGTAATTAGTTGCGTTGTAGAGTGTGTTTAAATAAACCAAGAGACTAACTTACAATGAAATGTTCCCTCTGCATTATTTTCTTCACATTCTAGGCTTGTAGAGGAGGAACGTTCGAGTTTGGTGTTCTTGAGGCTGATTCGGTTGAAGTAGACTCGAAAATGGCTAAACCTGAGGTTGAAGAGGGAAGCAAACCGACCATTCCATCCGGAGCTGATTTTTTAATCTGTTATTCTACGTCGCAAGGTAACTATTCATATTTATCACAGACGTAAGGGGGAAGGGGAAGGTGAGTAGGGGCTGGTGGGCTATCCCCCCGAGTTTGCGACAAAAGCTATTTCTCGGGAAGGGTTGGAAAAAGCGGCCAATTTTGACGGTTAATACAGACTTTTCTTGATCAAAAACGACTCAGCCCCAAAACATCCCTGTAGGCCTATCCCCCCCACCCCCCGATTTTGCGACAAAAGCTATATCTCGGGAAGGGTTGGGAAAATAGGGCAATTTTGACGGTTAATACAGACTTTTATTGATCAAAGACGGTTCAGCCCCCAAACGTCCTTGTAGGCCTATGATATTTACTATTTGGAATTAAAGTATGAAAGACGAGCTGTAGAACCATGTCCTTTCAGTATTGCGTACAAATGCATTTTTGCAACTAATTGTTATTATATAAGGCTCAGAGTAAACTATTCGCTTCTGAGTGTCAGTGCATTTCGTGTTGCGTGAACCTTAGAAGGTTTTATGCTCGAATCGACTTTTGATATTTGACAGGTGTACTTATTTTAAGTAATCTGGTAAACTTTGCATTGAAATCCAATGTGTGGTTCTCGAGATATTAGCATATCCAATTATCACATTTTCAACTCCGAGTGAACGTGAAGGAAGAACGTGTGACATCATAACCACACGTTAATGAGCTCTTTTTATTTCTCTTAATAGTTCACAAGAAATTTTCTTTCCCATGCACTTATTAAAAGTAATGTTTTAATTGAACCCTTCCTGAAATCGTTAGTCGTTCCTAACTATCATTTTTCGTATAGTAGGTATAGTATGTATAGAAGTTTGACTTCAGCGTCTTTATGTCCACCACTTACGAACGGCTGTGCATAGTTAGGCAAAGATATATGGTGCTTAAATTACCATATATATCTAACGCTCGTTGCGCAAAACTTTGCTACTACTTCTATGCAGCAACCATAATAAAACTAATTGAAATTTTGTGAAAGTTTAAAAATCACCAAGCATTTCTACAGCAAAAATGGAAATCAAAATGAATAACCATTCTGCACGTTCCAAAATTAATTATCAAGTCACTTAATTTTTGGAACGCACAAAGTATTGTCCATCACGGAGTGAAATATTCAAATAAATTTTTGTGATTCTTATCTTGATTTCTATATTTCGATGAGGTGTCGTTAGTTTGGAGATCAAACGGACTTGTAGCTCATTGAATGGTATGCGTGAAGTCCTTGTCAATTAACATAGAAATTGTTATTCTTTCGCCGATAAAAAGCTCAAATCAGTACAGGATAAAAGTCAACCGACATTGTGATACTATTTGAGAGCAGTATTTAAAGCGTAAACATTATTAATCGTGGGAGTATTGAATGATTCTTCTTTTTGCGTTATATTTGTGCTGGAGATGAACTTGATGATTCGTGAGCTTCCTCCCTGTTTCAATTAACGACATGTGCGTTTTTGCTCCGAGTATTTCTTAAAAATCAAGACAGAGGTGGGAAACCTTTGTCCTCTGAATGGCCGTTTGAGAGTCATAATCCCTCCCCTGATAGCGAGGGTGCAACAAGCTTTCCTAAAGCTCTGTTGGGGGAGTCTAGGGGATATCCAAGGTCAGGAGGGGGTGGGAGGGGTCACGGGTTGGTAAGGGTGGGGTTTGTGAGGGTAAGTTCTGGTCCTGTAATCTTAGCCATTACTTTTCCACTTAGTTAATTGAATTTTCCGTCCTTTTTTCTCTGATTTTTTTACCTTTATGCCAATTTGTGTTTGCAACTCAGCTACTCGAGATAATATGTTTATGTTGTAATAGGGAGGAAAACTCCCCACAAGCCCCTCAGGGTTTTTTTAGTTTTACTTCCATCTACTTCAGTCTTATATATGTATTCATTATTTTGTGTACACATACATTTCGATGATGTAGAAAAACAAATGAAACGAAACGAACTGTGGCGAAGCCCCCGGATTGCTATCAAATTTGTAGGCAACAGAATGCTCATCCACCATATTGATATAGACTTGAATCTGCAAGACTACCCGAACCAAGAGTATCACAATATGATCAATTGTATTTCTATGTATGTATGAAGTAATAATTGACGATAAGTACCAGCGAAGTGCGCCAAACCCGTATTTTGAAACCAACTTTATTTCTTCTTTACTTGAATGCGCAAGTTATCCATTTTTGCTTTTTATCTACTATTCGGAGGGACAGTTCTCCCCCTAGAAAAAATATACCGGAATAACTACAGTGTCCTCAGAGTTTCGTACTGTAATAGATAGACCTACACCTATGATAGTGCAATTCAGTTTAACGTAGCCTCTCACGCGAGACATCTGTTACCACCAGAAGAGGAAAGATTCTGCACCTGGCTGGTTTATGTCTAACGAAACAGTGGGCATGATATATTGTACATACTAGGGTTTTCATAATAGCCTGCACTGGTAGAGTTTCGCAGCAGTTTTATGAGAAAGTGTTATACCCAGGATAAACGATTGGCACCTTGGGCTGAAGCAGAATGAACAATGGGGCTTAGGCTTAAAATTTATTATGAATTAGTTTTCAAGTGATTCTCTATTTATATTTATGAACTGCCATGCGGGCCAGATAAATTTGTCTCGAGGGCCGCACACGGACATGGGCCAGAGGTTCCCTACCCCTGGCTTAAATGATTACTATCAATTTATTTTCAAGTGATTCTGAATTGGTATTTATGAATTGCCTTGCGGATGGAATAAAACTGTTTTCCGGACCGCATACGGTAGGCGGGCCGGTAGGTTGTCCACCCCTGACTTAATACCAAACTATCAAATTTGGGACCGAATGTGAGAGTTTGCGTCCAAGTGTATAATTTCTTTCATAGTGTTTTTAACCTAAAATATATTAATTGGTAGCTGTTTAGTTTACTATTTTTCTTGTGGGGAGCATTTTCTTTTATCTTAGGACAGTTAATAAAGTGTTTGTTCCAGAAAATTTTCTCCTAGCATTTTTTAATAAAATAAGATTCTTGAGTAATCAGAAATTATTTTGAATTTTTTTTCTTTGTTGACTTAATCGTCTGCCATAGTAGTACACTTATTAGTATAATATTCAGTTCATCTGGGGAAAGGCATATCGTGTAGTGATATTTAAATCACATGCTTTCTTCCAACGAACTCTGTATGATGTCATCTAGTCTACTTTTCCACTTTTATCTATTTCAGGATTTTACGCTTTTAGAAACACAGCAAATGGTTCTTGGTACGTGTCAGCTCTTTGTGAAGAGTTGACGAGACATGGCACAGAAGAGGAATTAACCAAGATTCTTACTAAAGTTCACCATAAAGTATCAAGACGGTCTTCCAACTCATCAAATCCTTCAGTAGCCGGCAAAAAGCAAATGCCGTGTTTCGTTTCAATGCTAACAAAGCAGCTGCAGTTTTCATCTCGTTGATACTTAATAAATATTTTTTAGCTAGCACATTTCTCTTTAACTCCTATTACAAGCATACATGAATTGTAAGAACAGATTGGAATATATTATAAAGCAAACAGTTGCGATCGCTAGCCGGCATCCAGGTTTGCCGCAGTGTCTAATAGGATACGAGCCCAATCCCCACCCCCTTACTCCAGTTTCAAACGGTCAACGGAATCTGCCATGCTGCCTCCCGTTGCAATTCTGCAGACTCGGACATACAAACCCAATGGAAGTGCATTCTTTACAAGAAATCACATCTAAGCCCACAGAGATTCAGGTTAGTTTACTATGCCGCTTCCATGTCCGGCTTGTCATGTCTACTCTAGCAATAATACGTTGATTGCAAGAAGAACCCAAGGAGTGCAGAAGAGGCATACTTCATAATCTTGCTTCTGTAGTTTAGTAGCCTGAATTTCCGCTTTTGTTTATTTCTGCTTCACGGGGCTTCTGCTCCGTGTCCATAGCAATGAGCTGAAAAATCCCCATCCGCTCCGCGGACTTCTAGTCAACCTTTAAAATGCATTAGCCTTACTTCTTATTTATCAGTATAGACCCTATGAAATGACGTCACGTACGTTATTTTGGAGATCGAGGTTAGCTAGATGAGGTATATGACTGTTACACACTGTGCTCACGATGTAACCTTCACAATCGCTTGCAGGCTTAGGCGCGTATCCGACAGGTCCAAAAGTTAGCTCTCTGCTTTTGTGCAAGTTGGTGTGTGTTGTAAAGCTATAGGGCTTATGTGAGACTGCGGGGCAATTTATGTTTTGTGACATCATATGAATATATTCTATACTGTTTGTTTGAAAAATCCTCTTTAAGAAAACTGTTTAGTTTTAAAGATCATAAATTATGTCAAAGATAATATTCCAGTAACAGGAAGCTGACAGACAAAAACTTCAACTTTAAATTGGTTAAGGTACTAGTAAATTGATGAGAGTAGCGTTATTGAATAGTTAACTGTTTGAAGTTTCGACTTTAACTTCAGACTTTATTTGCTTGTCAATTTATGGCTGTTTCAAAGAGGCATTGTGTATTTATTAACTTTCCTTTCCTAATCTTCGGAATAAATTTACAAAAAAGAAACCACGTGCCGATTTTGTTACCAAGCACTGTAGCATTATTGCATTATTTGTTCGTTATAACTTTTATGTTTCTCTTCATCGGTTTTCTTTGTTCCTTGCCGGTAGCAGAAGTAATCTTAGGTGCATTAAGCTGTTCGAGACTGGGCGGAAACTTGTTTCCGTATAAGGGTAGGGGGTGTCCCTCTGAGCTTTTGGAAACCTTTTGAGGGGCCCTATATTTGGTGCATCATGTTGGACAAATTTAAGGTAAATTACTGCAATTTTTTTACATTTCTTACGGAAGAGACAAATAAGGGTATTTCTGTCCTTTGAAATTTAGGTGCTGAAGCATACTTTCGCCCCCACAAATTTCGCAGGGGGTGGCGCCCCCAGTCCCCAATTCATACGCCCTTGGAAGGAATCTATGTGATGGTGATGTTGGGTGTGTGTGGATGGAAGAGGGGAGGGGAAGAGGAGTCTGGTGTGTATGTGAAAATTCTTGTAAACACGATATTTCAGGAAGGCTCATTTTGTGGGATTCAATACTTGTTATGTGGATGGCCAGTATAGAGTGAATGTCAAAGTTGATTTTGGGTCATCAGAGGTCAAAATGTTAAAAACTTGAATTCACGATATTTCGGGAAGGGAAACTTAGATGAACCTCATACTTGGCATGTAACTGTCCACATTAAGTAAAGTATTTCTATAAAGTTTACGGTGCTAGGTCAAATATCATTTGAGATCACTAGAGGTCAAACATTTTTAACGTTAAAAACTGCTGGTAAACAGTTGATATCCTGAGACAGGTTGGTGAGGATCTCATACTTAGTATGTAAATACTCAGCATGGTTTGGACGATCCCAGTTTTTCTTTTATGGAGGTCAAAGGTCACTTGGGACCACCGTAGGTGAAACTATCAGGACTTTGACAATACAAGATATCTGAAGAAGAGAAGCTTCATTTAATTTCGTACTTGTCATGTGGGTGCCCCCATACTAAGTCAAAGAGTCGAATTGAATTTGGTGGTGGTCAAATATCATTTAGGGTCACTAGAGGTCAAATTGCTCAAATTTTGTTAGTGTGATACTTCAAGACGGAAACTCACATACTTGCATGTATTACCCAAAATTTAAAGCAAGAAGCTGATGTAAAACTATATCTTCACAATGAAATTGTCAGTTCGAAACTACGCTACTAAACGTATGTCCAAGAGACAAGCAATCAGTATATCTGTTGGCTTACTAATTTTTTCAACAGTTTAAACAGTTTAAATTCTCTCTTCTGGTAGAAATGGTCCTCAAAATTGAGAGAAAATTTCCGTTGTTACTTATCTTTGTTTTTCAATAATCACTCCTGGTACAACCACATATGTTAGTCATGAACAACGTAAGAAATATCAAGTTAGGCATCTCTATTTCGAAATGGCAACAAAAGCATGCTCCGCCAGTATCCTTCTGTGGTACTTATTAAAGTACTGATACTATCTGTGATTTTCATTACGCATTATTTTAAACGATGGTCATCACTAGTATGAAAACACTTTTTTAAGAATATGAAGAACGGACTCGACCGAACGGCGAGAAACAATGTGCAGATTCTGTCAATAAACTATTACAAAGAGATAAAAATCGTACCTTTTTCAAATTTTTTGTTGTTGTGGTTTGAGCTGCTACCAAAGATCTAGGACCCCGAGGCTTCACAAAAGCCACATGAGGAGAAAAAAAAAACATACAGCAACACCATCCTCGCAGATCTCGGGCACATGGTCTTGGATTAATGGGCCCACACTAGACTATTTACAAGTTAAGACCATGCACATTGCCAGGAACGCCTGTAGACCTGTCCTTATGCCTTGACGTCGTCATCAGCTATCTTGACAAGCGCCATCATTAAACCATGGCACACAACAGTGCACACATGGTTGCACTCTGATCAGGTGCACTTCGGTTTTTATGGCATTGTTAAGCCTTTTGCAAAAGGTCTACATATTCACGTGATTAATCGAGAATTAGATACCTCGAACGACTAGATTGGGCAAGCGGGTCCGCTCCCGCCGTGGTAATGGTCATCATTATAGATAAAAACTGACCCTGAGCGGATTCTGTATGTTCTTACCCCTATTAAGATTTCCCAAATATAGACTCAAAGAAAGGAACACGCCTATACAGTTTCTCAAGAAGGAAAGATGAAAATATATTCAAGTTGTAATTTGTATGTAAACCATGGGCGCCACTTCTGGAAGAGGGGTACAGAAGATACATGTCTGCTCTTGTTGGGCATAACGAAATAGCCCTCCCCACACCTACACATACACACAAACACCCCTGAGGTTAAAGAACCGGTAATCGAAATACACCTTTATTTCCTTCAAGAGTTATAGAGAGAACCAACCCAATTATTGCTCTCAGTGAGGGCACATTACTCCATAAAATTAGTTAGTTAGATGAGGTTTTACTGCTCAGTTTGTTTACCAATTGGTTTAAGTCGGGCCGGCCTTTTTTCCAGTTGTGGCTCACTGGCTTGTTTTCATTACTTATGCTGAGCACCAAGCACAATGGCAATAGGTTCCACTTTTAAAGTCTTTGGTATGACTCGGAGAAGATTCGAACCCCCGACCTTAAGTTCCGGCTGCAATTAGGATGCTCTAATCATTTGACCATGCAGTCGGTACCTAAAGCCTCATATTTTAGTTACGTTTGTTCCACTCACGATTCTGTTCCTAATACCTTCAACTCCCCCACCATATAGTCTCCTCGCTCTTCTGCAAAGCCAAGAATTGATTCCCGAATTGTACTCTTGAATATGCATGTCTTTTGTATAATATAGACTTGTTATAATGCACGATATCATGTTACGTATTGGGTGTAATAGGCGACTACACATGGAAGGTTTCACCATCATCAGTCATACGGGTTGATAAAATTCAGCTCATGCCAGTGTTTTTCAATGGTCACTAGCCTGACAGTGTTTTTGTTTTTTAGTGTCCTTCATATGTCCTTAATACTTGTTTATGTAAAATGTTTTAACTGTTTCTAGTTGTTCATATGAGAAATATCTTTGATTTGAATTGAATTGTTACTCCGGATAACGTCCAGTCTCAGGGCGGATGGAGAATTTTTCCTAAAAAGGGAGAAACTGGAAACTGGTTTGTAAGAGGGAAATTCGAACCATCGAGCGACAAATGTGCGAAGTCTCGATTCGAGGAAGGGGGGGGGGTCTGCGTGAAATTTTGAAATTAAAAACTGTGAAATGGTATTTTCTGTCATCTGGTAATTACGATAGGTACACAAGAAAACATCATTTGCATCATCGGTGTTGTACTGAGAGTACGGAATAGACTTACCAACAAGCTAACTGCCATATACCAGTAAAGTGGTCAAGGTGTTGGTGGGGGTCTGGGAAATTTAGATGCACTTCCTGGCTATTGGAAATCAAGATAAATATATAAGCGAGCATCATTTTCGTGCACCACCAGGTGCTTAGCAGCAAGCCTATGACCACGTCAGTTCCGGAATAGGCTTACCATCAGACGGCGGGTATAGTATACCGGTAAACTGGGGGGGGGGGCATTTTTAGAAGTCACGCACTGTTTAATGTGGCCTCCTGACGGCGACATCTGGGAATCGAAATGAATGTACAAAAATTACTTTGTATGTAGTTTTAGTTGTACACAGTACACAACATGCACTGGGAACTACTGTGGAGACACCTAAATGTGTTCCAATTTTTGTTCGATACTGAACAAAACACTCGAATATGTACAGTCTAGTTGACAAGTGCCCTTATTTTGTACAAACCGAATGAAAAAGTGAAAATTTTGCTAATCGACCAATAGTAGCCCGTATCCGGGAAAATTGCCCAGCGATTGTAAGTCCTTCTCAAGAAAAACATTATTAAGCTCTGTTAGACGTGATTTTTGGCTTCTGGCTTTCCTGTTAATTAGTATAGGGCATAAAAGGTGGGAATTGGTAATTAACAGTGTTACAATACTAGGTTGTAGGTCGCAAGCACAACTAGCGAATTTCAGTAATTTACATAAAACTTAGTAACAAAAATTTGACTTGGTCACTAATTTTTTTCTTCTGTCTAGACCAGGGGTGGGGAACCTTTCTCCTCTGGCGGGCCGTTTTGATTGTCATGAACCACAGAGAGTGAGAAGCGCTACAAGTTTTCCCCATGAAACGTAGGCCAAGGGACCCTAAACATGCCCTGGGGGACCGAAACCCCTAGGGGTCTGGAGTTAATACAAATGCTTAAACTTTAGGTAATAGAATGTTCATTCACTATCTTTAAATGACTTTGAATCCCAAAGGCTACACATACCAGATGTATCACAATATCACCATTTGACTTAGGCTAGTAGTAATAGGCTAAAGAATGTGCACATTCGAAAAGTGCGCCGACAGAAACGCTAATCGTGAAACCAACTTTATTCCACTTTTAACGTTTATTACACTCTTCGGAGGGACAGCTCTTCTCCCCCCCCCCCTGAAATATACCGGAATAAATACAGCGCCCACCGAGTTTCATACTCTACCTATAAATCTGATAGTGCACTTCCGTCCATTGCTATATGTAGTCTTCCACGCAAAACTTCCGATACCACCAAATGTACAATTATTCTGCACCTATGGTTCATGTCTAACGAAACGGTGGGGATGTACATTGTGGACAGTAGGGTTTAAGTAATATACTGGTTGTTTTTCGCAGCAGTTTAACGTGAGAATAAAGTGGTTTAAGCAGGAAAAACGATAGGCAACGTGGGCTAAAAGATTATTATCAATTGCCTTTCAAGTAATTTTGAATTGCCTCGCGGACCGGATAAAATAGTCTCACGGGCCGCATTCGACCCGCGGGCAAGAGGAATTTTTATGGCTGCTATCGAGCCTGGCAAATGTCATTTCCGGCGATCTGGGATGTATTGAAGTCTCAAATTTTCTTGGTACGCTGGCGCCAACTCCTAGTGGTGCTCCGCTTAGATAGAAACAAGGCGCCCTCCCATGAAATGGTCAAGCCCCCAGCGCTCCCCCATTAAAAAGATCCTAGCTACGCCACTGGTGGCAACTGAAGCTCCTAGGAGCTTATGGAGGTTGGCACCCCTAAACGACAGAAGCAGACAAAAACAAATAAGGCTAGTTTGCAAGCACCATGCGAAAAGGATGTCAGTATCTAGGGATGCAAGGGGTGAGTAAGGACCCTTGTGGGTAACAGGGACAACGGGGGGGGGGGAGGATTTGGAGTATTTTACGAACAAAAAGTCGGCATTAGATTGAAGACTTTAACCACCTTCAAGTTAAGAAATACACAACAAAGACCACGCTTTCTCTTTTCGGCCTACTCTGATGCTGCACAGTAACCCCTTGTCCCACTGAGAGAGTCGGAAATCCTAATATGAAAGCGATGTCCTTGATTCAAGGGCTTTAAGATGATAATGAATAAAATAATGAAATTTCAGCATATTCATTACCAATAAATGCGAAAAATAAACGTCTTCGTAAAAGGGAGCTCGACTTTCCCACCGCTCCTCAATCCTTGCAAGAACAGCTGAAAAGGTATGTATTAAACTAGAACTGCATTTGCTTGCAAATACGCAGAATTTTAGTGCGTGTTAGGCAAGTCCTTGCAGTTTGAAGTCAAGCTAGTTTTAACGTGGATTTGGTACGGAGTTTATTTAGTCCCTAAGTTCACTGACATCAAACATATTTCACTACCTTTGCAAAGGGTTGGCAAAAAATTTTTGATATTTGAAGGGCTTATTAAGGTCATATATTCAACCAAAGCATTGACCTGCCGGCATAGGCCATACAGCCACATTGTCATTTTGTAGGCGCTCGTGTTGGGGTCAACTGCTCGTGTTGGGGTCAACTCTAACTACGAGTTGTGGCCAGCCCATGCATCACACGGCACCTGTAGAGTTCCGTCCCGATTACTGTTACGTTATGCAGTGTACAGGTCTCTGTTCATATTCAACCAAAGTATTGACCTGCATATAGTCACATTGGAATTCTGTAGGCAATCGTGTTTCGATCAACTCGTTGTGACACACTATATCAGCATGCTGTACGACACCCGCATCCAGCTCGCATCACATTTTAAACTTTACGATAAATTCATCCGCTGATTACTTCGTTTGCGGCGAATTTCAAGTTATGTATTCTTATTGTATAAATGAGAAAGCAAGCGCACATTCAACTAATTGAAAACGTCTGTTTGAAATAAAGACTGTTGGCATTTCATCAATCAGTGACATTTCACCCTACATTACAAGCTGTTTCCATTTATGAACGAGGTCCTTCGTCGGGACTAATTTAGAATGTGTGCAAGAAAGCGGTAAAAAATCATGGACAGGCTTA
>WURT03034981.1:0-15062 GCA_009936505.3 Holothuria glaberrima
TATAGGTAACATGAGAATCATACTTGTTTGCTGCACGTGCTAATAAAAAGCCTACGGTAAAACATAACATTGGACAGCTAATGAACCCGTAAAATTACGATCACTCTAAAAATCGCAAGGCAAGATTTGGCTACGATGTACATTTGCCTATTGGTTCAAGATATTAAGCATAGACAGCAATGTAAATATGGGTCAGTCACTGAGCTTGTAAATTCATTCGCATTGTTTATGAACCACAATGTTTTAATATAAGGATCACACATTATTGCTGCATAAGTTTACACATATGGAAAATGTAACAATGGTCAGCCACTGAACTCATAAACTTACAGGCACTGTAAAAATCACAAGACTAGTTCTGATATGATGTAGGTCTCTTGGTTCACAGTACTTCAAGACATTGCATAGAAACCAAATGGACATGTTATATGTGCCAGCAAGTGACCTCGTAAATTTACGAGAACCATTTATGAAATAATAACAAAAAAAATCAAGCACTGTTGCTGCCTAAGCTAACACAAATGGAAAATGTAACAATGGCCAGCCGCCGAGCTCGTAAACTTATGAGCACAGTAAAAATCAAACTACTAGGTTTGTATGTGATGTAAGCCTCTTGGTTTACAGTACTTCAAGACATTGCATACAAACCAGATAAATATGTATATATGTGCTGGCCAGTGACCTCGTAAATTTACGAGCATTGTTCATGAAATCATAATATAAGAATCAACACTATTGCTTATCACAAATGGAACATGTAACAATGGGCAGACGATGAGCTCGTAAAAGCACTGTAAAAATCAAACGACTAGAACTGTTTGTGATGCAGGCCTCTTGGTTTACAGTACTTCAAGACATTGCATACAAACCAGATAGACATGTATATGGGGAGTCTCAATTTAATATGTTCCAGCCAACTATTGATGATAGAGTCCAAATATTGAGCATGTAAATTTACGAGGACTTTTTCATTTTGATTTTAGACAGGTCTTCAGAATGGCTAGTTTCGATTAAATATTTCAGCCAGATAGAAGTAGAAAACACCACAAAGAGGAAAATATTAGAGCACAAATATGGTAATAAAACAGTGTATACAGTATTTCGGACACTCCTGTGTCCTTCTTCAGTGGAAAATTTGAAGTGACAGGTCAATAACATTCTACAGATCATACAATGCACATGGATTCCTAGTGACCGAATATATTAGGCTTGGCCAATCATTCCTTCCAAAAATTTGAAATGTGTACTGCTTGGTTTAAACTTCATTTATCCTAGACACAACACCGAACCAAGCTGAGCTTAATCCTTAAGTTCAATATGCACACTAACAGGCTCTATAGAAATCAGGCCTACTCAGATGTAACACTTACTACAAAGAAAACTGAATGATTGATGTTTGTTTTCCTGTTCAGCATAGGCTGTACATTTACTATTTACCCTTGCATGTATAAGGCTTAAATCTACCTTGGCTGACAAAAACAGAGCATATATAAGATGATGAAACAGTTTATACTAGTGTCCTTTAGTGAAAAAATGTGAATTGACCTATCATAAAAATATACAGATCATACCCAACTTAAATTCCTTGGTGTGGTACAAAGACGGACACATTAAGAGGTTAAGACCTTTGGGGAGGGTAATAAATTACAGAGGGGAAATCGCTCAAGATACCCATGTCCTTGTTAAGGACATGGGTACAGTATGTGTGGACAGTTAAAATACCCACTTGCTGAACAGGAAAATGAACACCATAAATATGTATATATATATATATATATATATATATATATATAACACTAATTCCCCCTTAAGGCAAAAGTCCTTATATCTTCCTACCTTAAGGTGAAAAAAAAATACATATTAAAGCGTATATTTCTCCCCAATGTCCTCAAGATATAAACAACGTTATTTCAATGGCCTGCCATCCGTGCGTGTTAACAGATAGGTGTCCGTAAATTCGTTAACTTTGAAGTAATAGCATATAGATTGTGTCTGTAAAAGGATGTTACCGCACGTTTACGTATTCCTACAACAACTTCTGTCTTTGGGAATTAGAGAGAGAGATATATATAGATGGAAAGAGACCAACTCTTCAGTACATAACTTTATGAGCTCTGTCAAGCATGTTAATCTTGACCATGTGACCCCAAACCCAGGTGTAAAACTGGGGGCCAGCAAGGATGAGCTGCAAATATTTAGGGCATGGCTTCCCAACTTTGGGAGATATCGTGTTTGCAAAATTTTGACCTTTTGACTTCTGGTGACCTCAAATGACCTTTGACCCCCACAAAAAACAAGAATCATCTGCTCAATATTGGCAATCTACATGCTAAGTATGAGATCCCTCACAGTTATGCTTCTTGAGATATAGTATTTACAAGATTTTTACCTTTTGACCTCTGGTGACCCCAAATGACCTCTGACCTCCACCAAAATCAATAGGGATCATCTTCCCAACATGGGCCATGCACATGCCAAGTATGAGATTCCTTGAAGTTACACAACTTGAGTTAGGTAGTTAGATGAGGTTTAACGGCCCAGTTTCCATCCAACTGGCTCAAGTCGAGCCGGCCACGGCATTTTTTCCAGTTGTGGCCCACTGGTTTGTTTTCCCTTACTCCATTGTTTATGCAGAGCATCACGCACAATGGCAGAAGGTTCCAATTTTAAAATCTTTGGTATGACTTAACCTGGGAATCGAACCCGGGCCTCCCGTGTGAGAGGCAGATGCTCTACCACTAGACCAAACACTCGGTCTAGATGAGAGTATTTACAAGCATTTTCAAATGTGTTTATCACTTGACCTCTGGTGACCCCAAATGACCTTTGACCTCCACCAAAAACAATACGAATCATCTTCCCAACATGGGCCATGCACATGCCACGTATGAGATTCCTTGAAGTTACACAACTTGAGTTAGAGTTTACAAGCATTTTCCAAGGTGTTTACCATTTGACCTCTGGTGACCCCAAATGACCTTTGACCTTCACCACAAAAACAATAAGGATCATCTACTCAATAAGGGTGTCTACATGTAAAATATGAGATCCATTGAGTTTACCATTCTTGAGATAGTGTTTACAAGCCAAGCCTGACACATACATACACGCATACACACACACGACATAACCATCGCATTGATTCCTGACCAAGTCAATGAATCAACAATCAGAAAAAGTACAAATTTTATCAGACTTTTGTAGAGCTAAAACCTTGCAAGAACTCTCAAAATGCCTATTGTTAGTTAGTGTATTTTCCATGATGTGTTCTGCTTGGAAACGTTTCCCGTAATAAGAGTGTCACTGCCAAATTTGACCATATTTGACCATATTTTGACAATCTGCCAATAGGCTAATGTTAAGGAGAAAGATTTCAATTCAAGAAAATACAGACGTACCATTACAGGAGAATACTTGCAGAGCCTGGAAAGGGCAATTTCCAGCGATCTAGTGGGTATTTTTATCCAAAAATGTTCTGTTATGCTCCGCACCAATTGATGATGGCTATCCGCTTAGATAGTCTTCCTACAATTCTCAGCCCCCTCCTAGTCCAAAATGCTGGATGCGCAGCTGTTACTTGGGGTTGCTCCTGTATCTGATGCTGCTAACCGAAATGGGGTCACCTCCTGAAGAAGGCTGGGAACAGCTGATTCAGGGAGTCCTCCAGGAAATGATATTGTGACTCACAACTCAATCTATGGTCGAGGTCTCTCCCCCAAAGAATTATCTTTTACGTGGTCCTTTAGTTGCTTTTTTGATCTTCTTTCCGGACACAGTAACCTGCAACCAAATGTAAATGACACGTTGTTAATATTCCTTTCATATGAAAGCGCACATACCAGTGATGTTTAAAAGAAAAATCGGAAACACCAGTTGTGCACCGTATCTAAACTAAAAACACTGCTTTTCTAAAATCTGGGAAATTATTATCTGGGTGTTACTATGGAAAATCTTTGAAAATGAATGCAAATGAATGTTGGTGGAGATGGCTCCTACAGTAAGTTAAGCTACACCAGCTGATTACGGATGACTGTTAACCAAAATCCTTAAATACACTAAAGAAAGCACTACCCTAGTGCCATAATGACAGACTATCATTCAACACAACTGGTAGAACTTGAAGTTCCATACCACAGGGTTAACAAAACCTTGTTGTAGACAAATTTCCTTATAATCATTTCAGTACCTAAGAAACAGTCCTCGTCATCCTAGTCATAGGTGAACTATTCATTAAAAACTGAGGGGAAGAAACCACTTGCCTGGGTACAAAAATATTGCCCAATATCATAGGTAATCATGAGTAGGAAGCATCCCGAAAACCATGGGATCTGATCACAATACATAGACCATATCCATGTGGGGGAATTTTCAAGTTACATAATTAATACAGAAATGTGGAAACTGTCAAGATAAAGCCAACAGATGTGGGTAAACTGCAACCCTTTAGCCTGCCTGAATTTTCCCACAATGTTTGCTCACATTACAAAAAAATTTTTGTCAAATGTTTCACTTTAATCAAATCGTTTGAAAATTTGGGAGGTGTATGTTAGACCTCCTCCCCCTTTTTCAGTACACATACGGTCCAAATGACGGTCAGTCAGAATTTCTGTTTTGCTTTAGCACAAGTAGGATAGATGCATACATAGACAGACGAGTGCTGAATGAAAACAATAAGTCATAGAAACATGCTACACCAGTAAATAAAAAAAAAAAAGAAAATAAATATTTTGACTACAGGTGTTGATATATGCTTCTGAGTAGAAATGCATAATTTAGATTTACTGACAAAAGGAACATAACAATTTCCTTGACAAAAATCACATAGAGGAATTTGGATTCTGAGCTCAAGTTTACAAGGAATCCTCCTTTTCACAATATCTGGCCCAGCTTGGATTGCCTATTAAACATGTCTGGAACACAAAATATTGGGACATTTGATTGTTCATATTTTCACTATGAATGTTGGATTGTTAGCCATTGAGAGACTTTTCCATATTTCATGTACAATTTTTACCACTTTCACCAGAGGTCATAAGTTCCAAAATTTTAAAGCAAGATAGATCATTTCCAGAATTGTTGACAAACAGTACCTGTGGTTCTTTGGTTTCTCCATTCAGCAAGTCAAGCAGATCTGGCCCTAGTAGTTCATCAACTCGATGTTCTGTGTCCTCCTTATGACAGCGTGAAAAGTGGGGTAGGTGCCATCGACTGCCTCTGTTCGAATATAGTCGTAACCGTCTTTCAGACTGGCTAATATTTAGCATCTCTTTAGCAAAACACTGCCACCATTTTAGACTGGAATCATCTGTGTGATTGAACATCATGGACCAGCTGTTTATTCTGGATTCAAGGGTGGGGAGGTCAAAGCCATCCAAGTTTGCTGAAACATTTTCTGGTCTTTTAGCAATGATGCGTGGAGAAATCTTGGTCTTCAATAAGCTTCCCATGGTCTTCCACGACTCGGCGCAACATCCCCGGTAAAAGAGGTCCACCTTGCTTGGGTTTAAACTGGTCTTGTTGTTAATCATTTTGTACTGGAGCGGTTGGGTGTGTCCGCTCACATTGTTCAGGAGTGGAGACAACCATGTCTTAAAATCTAAGACACTTCTAATTTCTGTTACACCCGGGATGAGGTTTAAAAGATCAGGAAGTGTTTCAGCCTCGTTCCTACGCAGAGTATTGGCCAGTTTTGAGAAGTACTGGTCCACATCTTCATGTGTGTGACCTACGTACAGGAATGAGAACTGGATCTGAAAAGGGGAAAGGCAGAAAAATGAATAAATGTCTCAATTTTGTTTTGGTGGAGGTCAAGTCACATGTTTAGATGTCAGATATAGGTAAAAATGGCAATATTTGTCAAAATCATAAATTGTACTTCTATGAAGTGAGTTTGATTTGTACAACATCATGGCCTCCACCTGTCACTGAACAACTGGGATGTTGTTCATAGATTGATGACCTGTTGTTATGCTGATGGCAAGGAATCACCATGCCACACATATTCTTGCTTATTCCCTACCATAGGAATAGAGAATCCACAATCCCATGGTGGCTGTACATGTGAATGTGTGTCTCAGTATGTTTTTAGCAGGGAACAATCACTTTTAAGAAAGGAAAATGAAAACAACTATAGAGAGAACAACGAAAATGCAACCGTTTTGTGATAATATTCTTACTTTTTACTGAACTAATTTTACTAATCTAACTGGTTTCATTATGTTATTAAGTCTTTAGACAGATGACCTGAACACTGCATAAAAGTAGGGTTTAGCTTATCCTTAAGGTGCATAAATACATCTTCTTAAATTCTCTTTCTCTAAGTATTTTGTCCCATGGATAGGTTTTTAGAGGCCAGTAACCCAAGACAACCAGAAATTCTGCAGGACTACCAGATACTGCAAAAATATGTGTGTAACATTGTCCGTCAGGACAACCAAATCTCTTGAAGAAACTGATGTTAACATTAGCAGCGCGATGAATGGCGCACGTTCACCACAACTTCCCACACAGTCAATTTATCGAAACGTGTCCAGCACGAGTAGACCAAGAGGCCTGCACTGTACAGCAAGAAGCTGAATTCCTTTGTGCCAGCTACGAAGTCGTAGTGCTGATGTTGCAACACCCGTGCTTCCTGTCTAGAGATGTTTAATTTATTAACCCGCAATACAAACATTATAACATGAACTGTGTTCACAATGTGCACTAATGCACGCCGCATTGTCATCACAAGAAAAATATGCTACGAAGGCAGTCCTTTACACTCACACGTAAAGAAAGCAGAACTTGCATAGAGACAAACTTTCGATCCAGATTTCAATTTAGCAAGTACCCCTGTAAGCTTATCAACTAAAAGGGTTTGAAAAGGTGGTTTAAAGCCTTAAATATTTCATCAGTGATAGTTTACTGCATCTGTGATCATGTACACAAATTTTGGAGTCCCCAAATGAGGTGCAGTTTAGTCCCGAAATTTACATTTCGATCCCACATTTTAACTACTGCACTCTGAGTACTTAGCATCACTAATTCCAGGAGGAAGACTTCGTCAGAACTATTGAAAAGAAAAAACCTAAAGTGGGCAAAAATGCCAAAAATATTTGGGTCGCATGTGTAAAAGAATCTCATATAACAATGTGTGATATAATCGCAAAATTTACTCCGACAGATTTTCCTTGTGAGGCACTTTACTTCAGAGTGGCATTGCCCTTTGGCCATCGCCCAACGTGTTATATAAATATATGGGTCTACACTATGAACCTAACCTAAGGCTGTATTTCTGAAGGGCTTTCTCTATGAATTCCTCATAGTGCACAGGAGAAAAAAACTCACTGTTTTCTGATGTTTTTGTGTAAAAAAAAAAAACTTTTTTTTTTAATACCATATCCGTTTTTCTTACCAGTTGCTGAGAACAGTTTGCTAGTCAAAGGTTCTCACATTAAACCTAATATTGAAGAGCATTTTTTCCATATAAGTTAGTGTTACGAGAGAGTGGCTCGAGCTCAAGATTCCATGTTGATCCAAACCCAAAAGAGCTGTTGGAACCTAATCCAACTCAAATGACCAATTAATCACAGGTGTATCTATACGTATGGGAATGGGGGAAAATTCAACTTGATTATGTCAATGGTCCCCTACCCCTCTCAACATTTCAGAATATCATCAGTGTATATTCACACTGCAGCGTGTAGGTAATACATAGTTTTATCATGGACTGTGAATGTCAATTTTATTGAAGGGCTGAAGCTATCTCGTAAAATGCATAGAATAATTCTTCTCCCCGTGGCCCTGTCCCCTTCCCCCTCAACCTTTCAGAAAATGCCAATGCCTTGTAATAAGGGGTGCTCCTCCCATAAAATTAGTAACCAAATATACTGTAGATGATAAGGAGAAAGCACTACTCTTGCAAAATAGATATCTGGGGGGGGGGGGGGTTGGGGGCGTGGGATTGTCTAAAAGTGAAAGGCACTCTGGAAGACTGGTGATATTAAGACTCTATCAGTTCCATGGTTACGAAAATGGTTACGCTTGGGACAACTTTTTTTTTGAGCAGGACAACCAAATTTTACAATATGGTAGTCCTTTGGACAACCATTGCTTATTCTTTAAAATCGAACACTGTTACTGCTCTATGTAACATACTGTAAGTCATCAGGACTAACATGTGTGTGGTATTACTACATGTTACTATTAACTAGTTGTACTGTGTTCATGGACTTTGACGGCTTTACCTATGATGACTTATAATGACTGCATCAAAATTAGTAATATGCTACGTGCAAGTACAGTACAATCTTATTTTTTCCTGAAAAAATGAGTTAGATAACAACCTACCTCATTAAATATTTCCAAACTGACTAGTATTTCACAAAATGCCAGAACAAACTTGTTCTTGTTCTCCCGCCAGCAGTTGTCAGCTTGGAGAAATAACACAGGAGGAAGGGCCTTTCCCTAAAAAAAAAAAAAAAGAAAAACAAGATTGCAAATTTGTGTTGTGATCTCTAGTTTGGGAACAAGAGATTAATAAACCAATCTTTAATCATCCTATTATGTCCACACATATTATGAGTATATGGAAAAAAAGGAAAAGTTAGAGGAATGTGCACTGGTGCCCTTGTCTCTGCATTTTGCTGCTGCAGATCTCCAGTGTCCTTGGTGTTTGAGCCTGCATTAATGCCTGAACGATTACATCATGACCAGCAAAATAAATATGAAATTGAAACTGCTTCAAAATATAATGCTTTATGTAACCCCTATGCCAAGTATACATCTAATCTTCTCTGGCCACAACTAAATTGGTAATGAGTCCAAACCAATACCGTGTGTGTACTCCATTTGATATGTCTGATATTAGGCATGACATCTGAGCAAGTTAACAAGGCAGCCCTGGCTAATATGATAGAGTGACCCTCCTCCTCCCTCAACAATGCTCCTCCCAGCCACACTCTCTTTGGGAAAGTGGTGGAGATTTCAGGTGAAGATGACCCAAAAATCTGATATTGCAGTTGTATGGTCCGTATATTATGAAAATATTTAGGCACATCATCATATCTCACATTAGGGACTCAAAAATTCCTGAATTTCTTAAAATGCCTTCCTCAGGACAATGTAACTATAAGGCAAATATTTTGGACAGAAATGGGCAAAGATCCACTTCACATGTATATTTATAAATAAAGAATTTTTATAATACATTACAATTTAGAGAACACTGGGAGAAGCAAACAAAAAATCTGGAAGCGCCGACACGTGATGAGAGGAGTTCTTTTAAGGATTACCTTGCAAAGATTTTACGTGTCCCGGTAAGTAGACTACATGTAGACTACTCATTGTCTTACTAAAATCTTATTCAACTTTGGAGTGTTCATTTCAAACATTGTGACTTTATTCTTCCTTATGTTCTGTGTAAGTTCTGAGAGGTCAGATTGACAAGATGCACAATCTGAGTCGCATTCACCCATACATTCACTGTCGGTTTGACTATTGGATTGATTTTTGTTGTTTTCAAAAACTTTGCAGTATGTTTGTACTATTTTAAATAATATTACTTTGTCGATTAATTAAGTAATCTTACTTTGTCAATTAATTTTCTGTCTGCATCATTCTAGTCTTAAAACCCTACATACAAAAACACACCAGCTTGGTGACCTACAATAGGACCTACTGTAACACTATCAGGAAGTCAACTACCAGCTCCTTTGCCTTGCCAACACCCACATCCCCCCTGCAAACAGTGCAAAGTTTTAATGTTTTCCTTTTCAAGTGAAAATGTCTAGTTCGGGCCGGATTTTGTCCAGCCCAATTTAAAATACATTCCGGCCAAATATGGTTTGGGTCAGAACCAACATTTTGGATCCCGATCATCCCTGGAAAGATAAAATAATTGATTTGGATTAATCAGTATCAAACTGTAATTTAGTTTTTTTATGCTTCATTCTTCATTTCTCCAGAAACAGACTGTCAACAACAGTTACAGACACCATATGTTTATGATAACCCTGGTGCCAGACATGTGGGCCAAGGTACAGCAATTGCTCCTGATGTGGGAGAAAGGGGAAATTGAAGAGCAGATAAAGAGACCTTTCAACCAATGTGATGCAATTGTCTTGGAGAGTTGTGGTGACCTCGGACGATGCCTTCAACAGCTCTGTAAAAAGGAAATGTCATGGAAGCAGCTGAGGACTTCTCCTAAAGCAAGGTACAGTAATAAAGATCAACATTGTATGGATTTCACTGTTTAGTTTTTTCATGTAGTTGGAGGATGACTGTTAAGCAAGACTTAACAGTTTCAAGGCCAATTTGCCAGGACTGTATTGCTACAGGGACATTTACTTATAGTTAGCAGTATTGGTCACCACCTTTACCTGAGCAATGAAACGGCCTATGGCACATCATCGAACCTGATGTGATGTGATGTAATGATGACCTGGACTTGGACTCAGATTCGGGGGTGCTGGACTCGAGGACTTGATTCAAAACCAACCAAGCCCAGTTCAAGGGTTACCTATTAGCAACAAGAGAGTGTTTCCAGACTGCAAACTCCCTTGTTTCATATCAGGTCTTAGGGTTGTTAGAGTAAGAAAGTGAAGTGTAAGAGGCCTGACATATGAAACAATCCTAGTTGAATGTTAAGGAATTTGGGGGTCAAAGGTAGTCTACGGGGCATCTCAGCACATTTTGTGAAAACACCAAAGGTGCTCCAGAAATTCTGGACCATAGTGTAGACCATTTTGACTCCTTGCCAACAGCGTCAGAAATCTAGTTAGTCGTTGTGATTTGTGTGTGTGTGAAGCTTTGCTCATAATTGGGCTAACTTATAAAACGTCAGAGGCAACAGACATATAATAACAATTGAATCCTTGTAATCAGGGTAACTCCATAAGAGAAGTATGAATCTCATAATTGATATGTTGGTTCTCACTGTGATGACATAAAAAAGTATAGCAAAGGTCAAAGGTCATTTTAGGTCAACAGGTGGCAGTCAAATATGAAAGATTATCAAATTCCATTGGGAAAGGTAGTAGGAAGTTTAAACTTGAAATGATAGTTGCCAGCCATATAAGGAGATGAAACACAAAACCTTTGAAGTCAGCTATCTCAATAGTCAAATGTTTTTTTCATACTAATTGAGTAGGTTGCAGGTAGACAGGTAGAGAGTAGATGAACACTGTTTCTAAGAAGTCAGATGCTATTTGAGAAGAAAGATGCAGGAATATTAACTTGTTATGTGGTTTTCCTTACTGGCAAGGTAAAATTGCTGGACATTAACTAAGTGGACAAAGGTCACAAGGGACAAACACTGAAGTCTTTGTAATCAACCCAACTGCATGAGCAGACACATTCTAATAAGTGATATGTAGCAACTGCATGAAGCATGTTGACTGTAGTGCAGGTCTAAGGTCATATAAACTTGGCAGAGATCATACAGTATGCAAAAAACTTTCTAGTCAGATTTACTTTCTTAACAACTTAGCGGGGGAAAATTTGTTCAGCTTCGTATTTTGAAAAGTTGTTTTCAGGTAATACACTGATGTCAACATAGTTCTTTGCTGAAGACCATGTGAATACTGTTTTTACTCTCATAAACTCCCCCTCTCTACTAAACTCCCCGCTGTTACAATTACGGACAAACTGAGACATATAGCAAGACTGCTGGTAGATAAGTAGGTGATCCTATGTAAACTGATATTTTCTGGCTCAGAATCTTTAATACAGTGTCTGCGCCCGGGGCATTTATTAGAGTAAATACCGTATGATATTCTGAAATGCTAACTTCAAGAAAGTTAATAGTTTGGCATGAACATACAACTGCAGCATACAACATTCATCAAAATATTTGAAATGGCTTGAGTGGTGGTAGGACATCCTTGTAATTGTTCCATGAGTAGCAAGGTTAAAAAATCTACACGGTACTGAAAACATATTTCAAATGTTCTTCAAGGAGATTGACAGCAGGCCTAGCAACATAGATAAGGCAATGTCATTGAATGAAATTATACATTCTTAATTTGAACTGTCATTACACAGATACACTAAAAGATGACCTTTCATAATGTGGCTCATTTTTCCTATTCAGCAAGGCAAAAAAGGCACCCAAGAATCATGGGGAATCTACGGTCAACATCAAGGTAGCAGCTCTTGAGGAACAGGTTAGGGAATTGAAGGAGAAGAACCAGGGGCTCGTGGAGGAGGTCAGAAGCTTGAAAAGGGAAAACCAGCAAAAGAATGAGGAAGTGAGAGTGTTGAGAAGAAAGTTGGAAGAAACTGAGACCATAAAAGAGGTTAGTTCTTGATTGATGACTGGCACTACCAGTGAAGCACAATATATCATGTGTTACATGCAGTGGTAGTGCAAGGTCATTCGAGGTTAACGGGCAATAATTGGAAATGTTATTGTGGCAAAGCCCATATTAGTGGGTGGATGTGTATTGCTCTTATCCAATTAGATGAAT
Organism: Holothuria glaberrima; assembly: GCA_009936505.3. NCBI lineage: Eukaryota > Metazoa > Echinodermata > Holothuroidea > Aspidochirotida > Holothuriidae > Holothuria > Holothuria glaberrima. Next base: position 12,447 of record WURT03034981.1, read on the forward strand.
TGACCTTTATGAACTTGAAGCTCTGAGGAGCTGCATGCTAGACAATTATATAACTTTTCCGGTGTGTTTCCTGGCAAGTTGAGTTTCAGCGTTTAAACTATCTTATAGCATTCTTGGAACAAGTTGACATGTTTACAACATTCCCAGCTACTGAACTTTGTTAACTGTTAATGCAGCACAGAAGGTGAAAACCAAATTCTTGTGCTCCACGTGGACAATCAGTAGGTATGAACTTTGTATACCTTTGGTGTGTGGGTCACTCAAGCCATCCACGTCCATACATCCATGCCACATGTACGACACTGATTCATGATTGCGGCAAGAGATGAAACAGAAAGTTGTGCCCATAACTAGTCTACGAAACAAATATCTTGAGTATAGGATGGGGAAATATGCTTTTTCATTCCCAGAAAATTTAGAACTTATTAGGGGTGACAGTAGTCTTAATAATTACTGCTGTATTTTGAATATCTTGCCTGACTTTTTTTCAGAAGCATTTACTATGACATGTTTGTTTGTGTATGCAGCACATCTGTTACATATGAGCTTGGGAACAAAATATCTCCCTACCTGTGTAGCCATGGGCATGAAATTTTGAAGGGACAGCAGGACAATGGGTTCTCGAAGTGATTACTTTTCCAGTGCAAAAGATGCTTTTTAAGTAATTAGTATGCATATCTTCAGTGAAATTTTTTTCACATATGCTAACTGTTTACATCTGAAATGTGCATGTGTAAGGACTTTGTAATTAAGGCAGGGCCAGAGAAGTCAGTTTTATTTATTCTTAAAGTAACATCACTACAGCTGCGATCTAGTTATGGGTATTCCTAACAAAATGCTAGGTTTAGATACAAAGGCATTTAGGTATAATCAAAGACAAATTCCTTCCTTGATTCCATACGTGACATAAGTTCAGTTGAAAATATAGTTGGAACTTTTAAGCACATTTACGTATAAAGAATGTAGCATGGGTGGGAATGTTTCCTCACTGGTAATGCATCAACTCAGATAGTGTTTAATGCACATTACAAGTAAGTGAGAATACTTCTAAGCATAAACCAGTGAGTAATGTAGGTCAAGAAGAGAGTGCATTAATGGACTGTTAGACCACTCCAGCTTGTTAGCATCAGGTATTGTGATGGTGCAGCATCTTTCACTCTATCTACCTACCTCCAAGGCCCGCTAAATTTGTCGTTAAGATTTGGGAGTTCATCAGGGCTCATTTGACATCAAATTTCGAAATATCATTGAGATTTACATGAAATTTGCTGCTTATAATCAATATTTTGTGATGTCATTGGAGGTCATCAGGGGTCATAGTAGACAAAGTCATCATTATTTAGAATTGGACTGCAGTTCGTCATCTATAAACCATCATGCTGTATACACATTGTGATTGCTAGATCCAGCTGCCTTGTAAGTTGCAATTAGGTGAGACTAGTGGGTTTGTTGAAGTGAAAAATTTTTGGATTGTCATAACCAGACATGGTATCAAATTGGCCTAAACTGGTGAATGACTAATACTCTTAACAGTTGTAAATTAATTTAAGCTTCAAACCCAGTCTTGGCAGTCGTTTTTTTCTTGCTCCGGGCAAAACCAGTGATGCAGTGCTTACACCACAGAATGGATTCTACAAATTCATGGACTATAAAGTTAAACCTAGCTCTGTCAGGGCCAGTCATTTGAGTAAACATTAATTTCAACTCTTCTTTCTTCAGATTGACAGTAGGAGGGATGAAGGTTCACAGGAGATGGAAGAGAAGGATTCTTTTAAGGAAGGAGAATGGATTGGAGTGATATACGACTCAAAGTGTTACGTAGGGCAAGTGATAGGGTTGATGGAGGATGGATCCATTAAGACTCAGTTTTTAACTGGCAGATTTCATGGCCGATTGAACAGACGAGATGTGCAGTGTGTTCAAAAGGAATTTATCATAAGTAAGGTGGACAGTGTTGATCGCAGCAATGGTGTTTATACCCTAGTGGAAGCTGAAGCTGCTAAGTTAACAAAGTCCTTTGAACTTTACAGAAATAAGCTTATGTAGATGTTGCAATGTCACTGTACCTGTTGGTACCTTGAGTCTTAAAATCTCATGTTTTTTTTTCAAGATTTTCAGTTCTAAATGTCTAATGACCGCATATGACCTTCGACCTCCCTGAAATCAATAGAGTCCTTCTCTTCAGTGTGATAAATTTATGTACCAACGTATGAAGATTGTCCATCTTTAGATACCATGTTTACAAGCAGTGTTTGAGAATTTGATAGTTTCACCCAAGTGACCCCAGATAACCCTTGACCTGAACCAAATTTAGTAGGTGAGTACACAATGCCCTAACGTATAACCAGAACACTCTCTGTGCATGCTGGGTAACATGAGCTGCTTTGCATCTTTTGAATTTTGTAACTTTGATGTCAGTCAAAGAAAAGTCACCAACTGAGACTTCTGCTTACCCCTAAGTGAAAGTCATACTTGGGGCGATGCAAGACCGTCTCTAACCAAGTGGCGTATATGCAAATCCTAAGATTTTTACACAGTGCTCAAAAATGTACTAGCTAATGGGCTGGCAAGTAATATATTTGTGTTTTTCTTATCAACGTGTGATTCTTATGCCAT